>OY757918.1:109958639-109988639 GCA_963585895.1 Sepioteuthis lessoniana
AACACATATATCTATGTTAATTCTTTTATATATATACATAGTATACAGTCATATTTTTTCCTAAGGATGTACCAAAATGGCTTCCGAAGAAATAGATCCACGACCTCACAAATATTGACCATCCGTAGAATCCTTGAAGGCGTACGGGCAAAAAACCTACAGGTGACATTACTTTTTGTCGACTTTACCAAGGCCAACGATTACATTCACAGAGGGAAGATAGAACAAATCTTAGTAGCATACGGCCTGCCAAAAGAAACCGTAGTAGCAATAATGATTCTCTATAGAAACACCAAAGTGAAAGTATGTTTACCAGATGGAGACACAGAATACTTCGACATTGTAGCAGAAGTACTACAAGGGGACACGGTAGCCTCATACCTCTTTATCATATGTCTAGACTACGTGCTTAGAACGTCGATCGATAAAATCAGAGAGAACGGCTTCGAGCTGACAAAGAAAAGAAGCAGAAGGTACCCCGCAAAGACAATTACCGACGCCGACGATGCCGATGACATAGCATTACTAGCAAATACACCCAACCAAGCCGAAACACGACTGCATAGTTTGGAACGAGCCGCCGCGAGCATTGGCCTCCATCTCAATGCACACAAAACTGAATATAAGTGCTTTAATCAAGCAAGCCACATTTCCATACTTGACGGAAGCTCTCTGAAACTGGTTAACAAATTCACCTACCTAGGAAGCAGTGTCTCATCAACTGAAAAAGACATCGACACACGGCTAAGGAAGGCATGGACAGCTATCGATAAGCTATCGGTCATATGGAAATCAGACCTGACCGATAAAATGGAACGGTCATGTCGATACTGCTGTATGGATGCACCACCTGGACGCTAACAAAACGTCTGGAGAAGAAGCTAGACGGCAACTACACAAGGATGTTGTGAGCAATATTAAACAAGTGCTGGCGGCAACACCCCACAAAGCACCAACTATACGGCCACCTACTTCCGGTCACGAAAATTATCTAAGTTAGACGAACCAGGCACGCAGGACACTGCTGGAGGAGCAGAGACGAGTTCATAAGTGATGTACTCCTATGGACCCCCACTTATGGCCGAGCAAAAGCAGGACGACCAGCACGAACATACATACAGCAGCTATGTGAAGATACGGGATGTATCTCTGAAGACCTGCCGGAGGCGATGAACGATAGGGAAAAGTGGCGAGAGAGGGTCAGGGATATCCGTGCTAGCGGCACGACATGATGATAATAATGATACTGTCATATATGCATATATGAATATATAAAATATACATTATATATGCATATAGATATATCATAAACACATAAACATATACTTAAATTTGTATGTTATATAGTTTAGGGATGCAATGAATAATTATCTCCCTTGGATAATTTATATGTCCAATAGAGGGCCATAAGCTATCACATGAAAGTCAGAAATCCCTTCTCGATCTTTAATTACCCCTGTTCTTTGAATAGTAAAAACGTTTTCTCTGACTCTGCCACGGAACGGTAAAGCCACATGGCAACATTACGTACACTTGTCAAATAAACCTTTTTCCATTTTGTACCCCTTTCATATAATGCTTGTTCATGGAAGAAGATGTAGATAAGTCTACCATATGAATTCTTTCCACGAGATGCGACTTTCATGTATATTAACCATAAAACATATTGAGTGATCTTGTATGTGTAATTGAGTTTGTTTTGTTATTCCTTCCGTTTTGTTCACGGTTAGTATATCACAAATATTCTAATGCAAATATTGGTCCTAAGTGAGTGAAGAATCGAGAAAATATCTTCCCTACCACCAAGCATCTTAATAGTTTTAAGGAAAATTTTCTGATACTGAATGCAAAATTCTATTTTCGAAGTTACTCAATGATAAAAACAAGCGATAACCTTTGTAGCATAGAATTATATTGTGAAGTTATCCATCTATAAAAATAAATTGAAACGTTTACGAGACAAACAATGCCATATTGTTACAAATCTAACTTATCCAGATATAATTTAGCAAGTAAGACCAAAGGGAAGTAATCCAACGAATAAATCATCAATAAATTTAGAATCTGTCAGTTTGTTATAGAAAAATAATCTTATTGCTAATTGATTCTTTGACTTTTCTCAAAACAATAATATTATCACTTATATCACTGGGGACAAATTTTACGCATTCTTGTTTTATACAAATGTTAAAATATGAATATTAATAAACTGTACAATTCTAAAACCTTGAACTTCTTATGTGGCTTTGAACACTAGATCGAAACTCATCTATAAAACAATCACTTAAGATTATGGAACGATATAAATGTTTCCAGAACAAAAATTCATATTCAAAAATGAAACTATTGTTTTATTGCTCTTGTCACATTTAAATCCTTAAATCGCAGCTAACTTAATCTGATATCTTTGAGTATTTTACAAATTTACAAACAACTATTTCATTTATATATAAACAGTTTCCGTCATTTCATAAACCTCTATGGATTATATGAATACAAATTGAACATTGGATAGAATTAATTCTTATTGATCGAATAGAGATCGAAGAGCATATATGAAAATTTCAGATTAAATTCAGCTAATAATTACTCTAGGTTAGAGACTTATTGATCAAGGTATATATATATATATATATGTGTGTGTGTGTGTGTGTGTGTGTGTGTGTTCATCCAACTCCACCGCTGTAAGATATGACATGGGATCATTTTTAAGCATAGTTCAACAGGTTTCCTTCTCCCATGCTAGTTGCCATTGTAAGGTTAAAGAGCTCATTCTGTTTTATTTTTACCCATAGCTGGAGAAAGAATAATCAGAAGCAAAACTTGAGAGTATATAGCGCTAATATTCTTAAGAGTATTAGCGCTATGTGAAAACCAAACAGTCTTGTCCAAGATTAGAACTCGGGTTGCTGTGTTCATTTTCTACGATGATAGGCTATCCAACACGAACACCACCCTGTATATATATATATATATATATATATATATATATATATATATATATGTATATATATATATATATATATATATAAGATATTTAATCATCATCATCATCATCATCATCATGTAGTGGACTCTAACAGAAATTACGAATGCTGTTGAAGTATAATATATATATATATATATATATATATATGTGTGTGTGTGTGTGTGTGTGTGCATCTGTGTGTGTGTGTGTGTGAGAATGATTCAAAAGTTTTGCAATATTTTGGTCATGTGAGGTACAATTCGGAAGCCCGGAAGTCTTAACAGTGACAGTTCGCATAGAACTGTAAGATGACGATGATATTCTACTCACCGGATAATGGTTGGCGGGGGGTTATGAATCCACAGTTTTTGCTCTATTTGACCTTGCTCTATTTGCTCTATTTGACCTCTATTTAACCAAAACGAAATTTCTTCAATCATCTGTTTACAGTACTTCACCTTTGCCTTACGCACAACAATTTTTTGATTGCTTCCGTGGTGTTACGGACCAATTCGAACTCGTAATGCTCCCGAAATAGACTCGGTTGCATGTTCATTATTATGGCTTTCAAATCACATACGGAGTGAAGCAAATCACAACGTGTCACCACACTAACTACCACAATACTACCAACCACAACAGGTGCCTTTTTCAACAAGCACGTACAAAACTTTTCCAAAACAGTTGACTTGACCTTGTATATATATTTATACGCATGTATTTACCCACCCCTCCGCAGTGTTTCGTGAAATACAATCTGCTTCGTATAGAATTTGAACTTGTGTCGCCGTGTCCATTTCCAACGACTATACCCATTACACTATGGGCACATCTTATATGTGTATGTAAGTGTGTTTCTGTGAGTGTTGGGATAATCAATACATCACTATAATTTGTTACATTCTACAAATGACTTTAGTCAAGCATATGTCATGTGGACATCGAATTCACTTATCTAGTAAAGTTTTTTTCGGGATTTGCTTTTGCAAATTTATATACACATATATACGACGTGTTTTAAAAAACCTGGAGAATTTAAAAAACAAATTTATTGTTTTACTAAAGAAGATTTGTCTCCTTCAAAATAGTCCGTTCTACTGTCAGTCAACGTTCCAAGTATTGTTTTTTTGTTTCTTATTTACATGCAGGAGTTGCGGTAGAAGTTGCATTTGAGCAACTACATTGTCAAAAATAAATAAAGAAAGAAAGAAAGGAAGAACAATGTAAAGACATTCACTGTAGCTTTTGTAGCTTAATATCAACCAACGTGAAGAAATGCAGCGTTCATCTCAGTGATCAAGGTCACTGCTGCTCATGATTTCAATTGAGAACATTCAAAAACGTCTTATTGCCACACTGATTTATATACACGTCATATATATATATATATATATAGTGTGATGGGTAAATTTTTGCCATTTCAAATTATTTATTTCGCGCATACACTTTGTTTAAAATCTTGTCTACTGCGCAATAAACTAAAGTAAGTTGAACACTTTAATAAAAGCAGCACCATGACCCAATCCACTCCAGAAATAAGGAAACGGCATGCTGTACTGTTTGGCATTCACGGTAGGAGCGCCGATACGAAGTTTTCAGTGTTTGGATATCAATCTGAGGACAGATTTATATTCTTATTGATGAAAACTAAACACCCTGTTCACATCATCATGTTTGGGGTGGTCACTAGCGATAGTGACGTTATACTTTCATTCATCTTCTATATGGGATTTAAAAAAATCGAAGCATTGAAACATCTCACAAAAATTGAACCATTTGAGTCGAATATATTTTTCATAGGAAAAGAGTGAATCTTTTAATCGTACAAACAGGCGTGCTAAATGAAACTCGTATGCACATTGAAAAGAAATAACAAGACACTAGTTCACCTAGAAAATCAGAAAAAAATGGAAGGTAACGTTGGCTTAACAAAATCTCATATTTATTTCGACACACACACACATATATATATATATATATATAAGAATTGTCCGAAATTTTATTCATTTCAAAATTTAAATGAAACATTAAATTAACCCTATGTTTTATCGACTTTGCTGTCCCAGCTGACTACAGAATAAATTCAAAGAATGTGAAAAGAAAGATAAGTACCTCGACCTTGGTAGGGAATTGAAAAAACTATGGGACAAGCAGGTGACAATTATACCAATGGTGATTGGTGCATTTGAACAGTAACTAAAGGGTTACTAAAGGGACTGGAGGACTTGGAATTTGGCGAACGAGTGGAGACCATCTAAACGACAACATTATTGAGAACGACCAGAATACTGAAAAGAGTCCTGGAGACTTGAGGAGACTTGCTTTCACTCAAACTCCAGTGAAAGACCATCAGCTAAAACTAATGTGAAAAACTCTAATAATAATAATAACTGCTGTCCATCTGTATAAAGGAGTTAGTGCGAGTTTGAAAAAAATATTAGTGATGATATTTATAATGTGAAATGTTTTAGGTTAATAGCAGGATTGTTTGAATCCAGCCATCAACATACAAGACGAAGCTTTGCACGACTTTTTCTTGATTCCTCAACTCAAAATTCATCTCAACGGTAAGAATTTATGTAGCAGAGAACATTAAAATAAATCCAACTGTGCGCCTTCACAACATAAGAGGAATATCAGAAGTTCTCCGATCAATAGAAAACTCACTGGAATATGTGTGGCTAATTCATTCCTTCCTCATTTCTGTCTGGTTAAATACAACTTCATTTTCGATATTTTTGAACTGATCTCGATATATATATTGTTACGAGTTTCCACCCGTATTTTTAATTTTTCGAGATATGGACGGAGTCCTATGTGTGGGTTACTAAGACCACGGACGAATGAGGGTTTGAAGGTTAAAGAGGTCAACGTGATATGAATGAATACGTGGGGTATTCTGAACCGGACAAACAATATAACGCGGAGTTGTTTTTTTTTCCTTTTCTTTATATATGTATCATTCATACATTTTTTTTCATTTAAAAGAAAGCACAACTGTGACAACAGACAATCAAAGAACAAAACGAATACAACAAAAAATGTACAGAAATGTGGAGGACAAGGCGCTCCCAATAGTATCTGACTAGGTCCTTCCAATAAGACAAAGTATTTTTTTTCTTCTTTCACCGAAGAACAAGAGTCTCTCCTCTTCGTCTTTATGGATGTACAAATTTTAACCAAATAGGTTTTCCGCCGAAACTAGCTGCTGATGAACAGCCTCAAAAAATGTTTCTTTGGAATAGTCTTGATACGGACCTTTATTTAGGTTACGTATATCATTCTTGATAAAAATTTTGACTAACCTTTTTTTTTTTATCTTTCCCTTCTTTTGTTAATTTTTTTCTTTTTTTTCTTATATTCATTAATCTCCTATTAACGAGTTGCAAGGCACCATTTTTTCCTTTTCTTTTACGTTGAGCCTCAGGTTCTTACCCAACGGAGTTGACTTCTATTTGCCATTTTGGGACTACGATTTCCCCTTTTACCGGACCCCGTGAAAAGGCGACCTTTCTCTTCCTTGGCGAAGCTCGAAACTAACTTTTTGGGTTTCGTTTCTTTTTGGCGGTAAAGCGCCCTCCCTGTCTCGACCCATGGCATGTCTTTTCCTTATCCGGGTCAAGACCTTTGCCCCTTCTCGGCTGCTTCTTCCCCTGTTGCTAGGGCTCGAAGACTCGCCAATCGCCTTCCCCCACTTCCGGTCCACATAGTAGTTCTTGCACTATAATCCTACCGTGGCCGGTGGCCGTAACACCCACTTCCACCAAAGAAAAGAAAAATGGGTCTATTTTTCTTTTACATCTAGCCTCTAGATTTCAAGAGGGATCCATGTTTACTTCCCTGAGTAAACCAGCTCTTGCTGAGCGTTACAAATATAGGCTTGAGCCTCGCTTAGTTAGTCAACTTCTTGGCATCTTGAAAGAGTATCGGCTATAAGATACCAGTTTTGCCACCTCCTATTCTTGTTTCGTGTCGAAGGGAGATTTCCTTGTTGGTAAAAGGGCCATAACTTTCTTGCCCTTGCAATATTATCTGCCCTTAGACCTCTGGTCATAATTCCTTCGCATTTTCTCTTGAGATTTACTCATATGGTTTTCTACTGTTTTTCTAGCAGATTCCGACATAATTCGCCACAGTTTCTGTTCTAGGGTCTTCCCACTGTTCCTTTGCTATTTTCAGGGGATTTCTCAACTCATACCCGTAGACTAATTCGAATGGGCTATAACCCAACGCTTCTTGAACAGAGTCCCTGATAGCGAAGAGTATAAACGGTAATTCTTTATCCCAGTCATTCTGTCTCTCAGTACAGTGAGCTCTTAGCATGCTTTTTAAAGTTGCATGAAATCGTTCTAAGGCACTCTGTGACTGCGGGTGATAGGGGCTTGATATAATATGCATCGCTCCTAGCTGTCCAATTACTCTCTTAAACAAGTTAGACATGAAGTTTGTTCTTCTGTCAGTTTGGATAACCTTAGGGAGTCCTACTTTTACGAAAAAATTTCTCATTGATTTTTTCGTTGACATGGCTCGCAGAGGGATGCTCCCTGGGAACCTAGAACTTGCGCACATTGTCAATAAGTACCGATTTCCCGACTTCGTTTTCGGTAAAGGGCCTATACAGTCCATTATTACTCGCTCGAACGGTCTCTCTTTGATGGTTATGGGTTTGTCCACTTGCTTATATAACTTTCTTAAGCTCTCATCATTTTTTTGAGCTCGCTTCAGTTCTTCACAAGTCTTATTTACCCTCGGAATATTTTCTCCCGTTTCGGCCTGTTTTTTTTCTGCGTAGGTTATATGGATTTGCCTTCTGGCCTTTCTCCTCGCTTTTACAATTTTTGCCTTGTTGTGCGAATTCGTGGTCGGTGGCCGTAACAATATATATATATAGAAAGAGAGAGTGAGCGAGAGGAACAGACAAACAGGCAGACAGACTGAATTAAAGATAATTTAATTGCCATTTTTTCGTTACAGTGTTCAACATCCAGAGATGAAGCCACGGGTACATTTTGAAATACTTATGAATCCCATTATTGATGTGAAGTTCTGTTAAGAACCACAAAGTGGCAAACGATGTCAGTTTCTTCACAATTATTATATGTTAATTATATTCCCTTTCTTGGAATGTCTCATTATTTACTTCATCTTCATTTTGAATTTCACCTGCATTTTATTAACCTCTCTTCTATTAATCATAGTATTTTATGTCTTGTGTGTCACACACACACACACACACACACACACACACACACACACACACACACACACACATATATATATATATATATATATATATATATATATAATAAGCAGTATAATTATTCTTGTCGTCTCTGAAGTGATTCTTAGACAATTATTGTGATTTTAACGGATAATTCTCATTTATTTTTTGTTTTGTTTATATTTCAGTCTATCCTCAGGACACTTGTACACTGTTACCGAAAAAATATTTTTGTTGACCGTATTCTTTAAACTGACTTTCGTTTTAGGAATGTGTTGGGAAGACGACCGAAGAAAGCATAGTTTTGTCTTTTTACTTAAAAGCGAATCTTAAATGTTTAGCCCTCCCTCCGCAATTAAAAATTTAGTGTTCAAAATCATTGATTTCACAGTTGACAAATTTAAAAACCTTATCAACAGAGCGGAAATGCTGGTGCCTCTAGTTAGTGGTGAAGAGAATGGAATTGGTGAGACTACTTTATTTCCATTCAAACTAATGATATTGAGAAAAGCATGATGCTAACTCTAACCTAAGTATGGTATAAAGCAGGATAGCTGGAACTTTTAGGCTTTGGGGTATATCAGCTAAGGCATTCGATAATGGATTAAGTCAGAAATTGTTTCTTGAGCATTAGTACACTGCAACCAACTTCAAACTGTAACATGTTGCTTTAAGAAGAGATGGGCTTCACTAAGTAATGCTATAAAAGGGAATTACTCGGCCTAGCTCTCTGACGACAAAGATATTTTAAGAAACAGCCAATCAATAATGAATCATAACAAATTAAAACCAAATTTATCGCACATCGTTCCGAAATGAATTCCCTGCAAATCAAAAATAGATTCGTTAATCCCTAATCATAAATTATAATGGCTTACCCAACTCATTATTCCATTAAACTCGACCTTGACCTTCACCTCTTGTCTTTATTTAGTTCCTTCGAATTATTTTCAGATTCCACTTGTCGACACCAGCTTTGATTCCTTCCACATCGTTCATTTACTCCGGGCTGTCTAAATTTATTCCATTCACATGTACATAAAGTCTTTTCTAAATTCGGCTTCCCGCGTTCATAACATCGATCCCCGAAAAAATCAAACTGTCAACTTCCTCACAACGATTTAATATTTGTTATATCCATAATTTAGGTTGAAACTGCTCAGCAGATGAATATTTTCGTTCATTTAGAAACTAAATTTACCCAAAGTTACAATTTAGACCATTCGAGAAATGTATTTACCCCCCCCTACCAAACTCACGAGCGGAATGCAACACAAGGCCAGTTTGAAGCGGAGTACAACTGGTATAGATTCAAAGTTTTCCTTCTCCAAGATCGGTTTAAATATCAAGGCTAAAGAGCTCAGTATGCCCTACTATTTACCCAAAGCTGGGGGGGGGTGATTGATGCAAACGTTTCCCAGGGGATTGAGTACGTTGTGAAATTCAAGCAACCGCGTCCACTACTTGAACACGGGTCACCGATTCCATTTCCTAACGACACAAGAAATACGTCTTTGTGAAAGATTGTTCAGGATCTTCTTACTCGATCAGGAAATCGGATAGTTTTCAAAACAATTTGATAGATAATGATGAAAAATCGCGCACTTATAATAAAAATTGTGAATGTATTGCTGGTATCTGTTGACTATTTCGCTGTGACAATGTTGCAATTGTTGAAATTTGAGTTATTATCTTGTCAGTCATCCAGTTATGGGATTCTTAATACAATAAAGTACAAAGGTTGCAATACGTTTTGATAATGCGAGTAACATGCCTATCTTCATATATGCTCTAGTCATCGCCGATTGGCCGATTTCCAGCTGCTATTGACAGGCAAGTCCATAAATATTTTCTATCCATTTATAGACGGCTTGAACACCTTTTTGTGACCCTCCCCCAAACAACCCAACAGCAGTCCATTATGTTTGTTATACCGCCCCACGGAGACTCTCCTCTGAAGCTCTTGAGTTCTTGTTGAAATTACATAAAATGTGGATGTATGTAAATATATGTTGATATAAGTAAATATATTAAAGTACACAACAACCAACTCTCATTTTTGTGTAGAAACAAGATATTCCTGGATATCAAGTGACTGCCGAATGGACGGCTACAGATTGGATAATGCTTTTTAAGGTCATTAACATGTAAGTGGTGTTAGTAACCGCGAACAGAATTTGAACACGGTTGTCCTTTTTCAAAGTAACAGTTACCTGGGTTCAATCGAACAATACTTCTTCTTACATATAAATGTACACATTAACAGCTGTACGAGAGCAGATATTCTTAAATATGAGAATGCACTTACACACACACACACACACATATA
Source organism: Sepioteuthis lessoniana (assembly GCA_963585895.1). Taxonomy (NCBI): domain Eukaryota; kingdom Metazoa; phylum Mollusca; class Cephalopoda; order Myopsida; family Loliginidae; genus Sepioteuthis; species Sepioteuthis lessoniana. Next base: position 109,969,158 of record OY757918.1, read on the forward strand.
TATATATATATATATATATATATATATATATGCATATATATAATTGTATGTGCATGTATGTATATGTGTATACTCGGTATATACATATATGAATATGTATATATTATATACATCTAGTATATGGATATATGTATATATGTGAGTGGGCTGAAATGATCATATAATAACGTCATTACTGTTGATTAGATTTTCAACTGATGGGATCCAAACACAGCTACAGTGATGGAAGAAGTCTGTGACCGTAAGGAGGACTATGCCGAAAAAAATCTCATTTGGTCATATTTTATGAGAGTATTTTGGTCACTCAAAGAACTTTTCAGCCGACCCCTGTATATCTATATCAATATCTACGTATACATATATGTACATATATGTATATGTGTATACATATATGTACATATATATATGTACACATATATATATATATGTATATGTGTATACATATATGTACATATATCTACGTATACATATATGTACATATATGTATATGTGTATACAAATATATATATATATATATATATATACGTGTATAGATGTATATGCCCATGTATATGTATAATATTTGTACGTACTATACGAGCCAAATTCAGATTTTCGACAAGGTTGTTAGTGTTTCATTTTGTGCTAATGCCATCGAGAATGGTACGAATCCATGCCGTCTTACCCTAACTATGGGTAACATACTAGGGCAGACTTGTTTCTCTAACTTTGGTGGAGCAAAAGATTTAGATGAAGGAAAAAATCTGAATTAAAAACTCAAGAATCAGAGAATCTGTGGAACAAAGTTGCATCATTCTTCTGTCATTAACTTAACAAAAAATTTGGGTAGGGTCTACACAACCTCCACCACAATAAACCAGTCAACTGAGTGGGTTGTCTTTAGCCGAACTGTTGGCCTCTCATACGTTGAGATCGACAGAAAGGCCCATCATATACATATGTGTGTGTGTGTTTGTGTGTCTGTCTGTCTGTCAGTCTGTCTGTATGTATGTGAAGTGCGTGTGTGTATTGATATGAATATAAGAAAATTTATGCGTGCGGTTATATATATATATATATATATATATATATACGCACGCGCAGAAATATATGAAAATATTTACAAACCAGCAATTATATCACATCGAGTAAATATCCAGCTTACAAAATTTGGCGTTCAAAAAAATTTCTTAGTTACCCATTGCACAATACTATTATGACGTTTAATGATTTTTGTTCTCGTCAGGCACAAGGTCAAATGAACAGAGCACCCATCAATGATCGAGCCAACCAACTGAAAGTGTACACTATTTAGAGTTTCGTAAGCATCAACTTGGACCAGACGTCCTGTACATTAACACAAACGAATAGTAATTTGGAAATGTGGTTGATATGTCTTTTGATGTCACCTCTCGGTAATATAACGTAATGAAGATGCAGGGTTATTTACATTCACTCTCCCCACTCCCCACACTGTTATTTGTCTCTTTCATTCCTTTGCTCAATTCATTTGCGATTTTCTGCTTCAAACTTTCATTATCTCTTCAAGACTTGTCATTTCTACCTTCTTATCACGTTGTCATAGACCAGTAGTTGGTCTGTGGTCCATACGAAGGTCGTAATATTTGAAGATTTAACAACGTAGGAGGGAAGAATAAGGAGGAACGAAAGGAGGAGGGGGAGGAGGAAGAGTAGCAGCAGGGGCATGAAAAAGAGTAGTAGTAGGAGGAGAAGGAGCAAAATACCATTAATTCATCCACGAGGCGGAAAAATCTGCCCTGAGCAGAAGGAGAAATGCGTTAACAAGAATATTAAAACACATACTTTATATATATATATATATATGTATATATATATATATATATATATATATATGTGTGTGTGTGTGTGTGTGTGTGTGTGTGTATTACTTTTGTGTATACACACGTATTAAAACTCATACATTCAATGTTTCAACAACCCCCATATACATATATATATATATATATATATATATATATATATATATATATATATATATATATATATATTGAAACATAATTGATGTGTTTTAGTATGCGTATATGAACAAAAGTAATTTATATATATATATATATATATATATATATATATATATATATATATATATATATATATATATATATAACAGTAATAAATGGATAGATGAAGATAAAAACTTTTCAATAGACTTTTTGACGTTTAAAAAGAAACACATTTCTATGTTTAGACAATTATCCAAATAGATAGATGCAAATCGATTGAGATACATTGAAAGGGAAATAGCGAAATAAATTAAAACATATGTATAGACTATATATATATATATATATATATATATATATATATATATATATATATATATATATATATATATATAGATAGATAGATAGATAGATAGATGGAGGGATAAATAGATAGATAGATAGATAGATTGATAGATAGAGAGAGAGAAGGGGAGGGATAGATAGATAGATCAGTAAAAATGAAAGACCGAAATACATAAATTTGGACTGAATTATATATATATATATATATATATATATATATATATATATATATATATATATATATATATATATATGCACCTATTGGTCTTTGCTTTTATTGAAATTATCTGGGTTATGAATAAATATAACAAGATATAACTAATTATTATACCAATTAAGTTAGTTTTGGCACAAGCTAATAAGTCTAGGGACATTATACAATACACCTGGTCTTCTTGCCTAGCACGGTCATTATCATACCCAGGTTGTGCGTCACGTACCCCCCCTCCCATTAAAACACACACACTGAGCAAAGAGAGAAAAGAGAATGTATGACGGAGAGATGAGTGTCAGAGAAAATGAATAATTTTATTGGAGCAGTTTTACCCATACACAAACACTCAATGTATATATATACTGATAAAAATAACATAGAAATAATAAAATATATGTATTGACTAATCCTTGTGCCACGATCAGGATTCGAAACAAGATCAATTTTCCCTTTCACTTGTTGCTTAACTAAAGCTAAAGATCTCAGTCTCACTGACATTTTTAGCCGTAACTTTTGGGAAAAGATGGATTCATGCCTTTCTCAAAGTCATAAGTACGAAATGAAACGCAATTAAAATATAATCTGATTGATAAATCCTGGACTTGTAAATATCCTAGCCACAAATATTCTCTCTCCCTTACATCACTGGGTTGCTCGAATTTTTAATAAACAGGTTAGACAGAATTTAAAATGTCACACTTCGTTGAGTATCACGAGATGCTGCTTATAAGGATGAGGATAGGGAAATGATTTTATTTGGTCAAGTTTTTAGATTTCAAACTATCTGCATTCCAAGCAAATAGAATTTACAAATTGCTCTCAGGAAGCAAAGAGCAGATGCCACATTTCTTTTATTGCTCTGTGAAGAATCTTGCAATGGTAAACAAAAACCCCAGATTTCCTTTAACACCTGCTGCCTATTTTATTGTATTTCAGCTCTGCTATGACGAATGCTCTTGACGCTTCACCGTCACAAGCAGATGCAGTTTTATATATATATATATATATATATATATATATATATATATATATACATACTAGGGTGAGTCAAAAGTTTTGTAATATTTCGGTAATGTGAAGCACAAATCGGCTGTTCTGTATGCTTTTGTCGAGCTCATGAAAGTAACAAATCACATACAACTGTGAGATGCCAAAGTCGCCTGATACTCTCAGAGTGCTACATACCCAGAATCCACAGTTTTAGGCCTACCTGATCTTACCTGATCGTCAAGTTCTTTGTAACCCAAACAATATTTCTTTAACCATCTGTTTTCAGTACTTTGATCATCACCGCTTTTACCTTTCACACAACAAATGTTTTTGGTTGCTTCCGTGGCGTTATAACCCAATTTGCACTTGTAAAACATAAAATTCACGAATTAGACTACCTTGAACGTTTATTTATTAAACTTCCAAATAACATACGGAGTAAAGCAATACAAAACGTGTTAGCGCACCAGCTACAAACTTCAGCATGTACATCACACAGCTTGAACCACTTTAGTTATGGGATATAGGCGCAAGCACTTTCAAAACTATTGAAAAACTTTTCTTTCTCCCAAAGCATTTATATATATATATATATATATATATATATATATATATATATATATATATATATATATATAAACGCTTAATTCTTACAAAGTTGAAACGTATTTACAAAGGTTGTATCGCTTTTGCAATATACACCGCCACTTAGGATGGCCCAAGATAGGTCCGAAAGTACTTGGGAATAAATCAATTACAGAAAGTTTATAAGCCAATTCCGTTTGGATATCATAACATCCATACGGCAATTTGAAAGGATCAAAACAAAAATTTGTTGACAAAAGATGCCTATACCGTTTAATCAAATATATCTTAATGCTGCCCCCCCCACACATATAAACACTCATAAACACCCCACGCATATATATATATATGTATATATATATATATATATATATATATACACAATTATGATGATTATCAAAATTTAACACTAAAAGCGTTTTTCTTTTATACAATCATTACTCTGCTCAATTGGCGAAGATTCGAAGCAATATCCCAATATCATTTCAAATATAAAATAAGATAGAAAACATGATAAAATTTCGAGACTCAGTGTTTCACGCTTTTGTTCATCGGGGGATATGGTATTTAACACACCTGACTTTTTCAACTGTACGAATGGGCTCTTTTGTTTTTGAATATATTCTAAGAAAAGATTTCATATTTGTTCTGTTGAAAAAGTCAGAAGTGTTAAATACGGGCACACCAGAAGAACAAATGCGTGAAACATTGAGTCGTTGGTTATATATGAATATAGAGATGCACACATTTTATCATCCCAATGTACAAAAATCGACGATTTTCTCATTTTATCTAACAAAATCCATGTCTGCAATTTGTTTCATTTCATTTACCAATGATAAGCTGTAACATCCTATAGAAGCTTATTTTAACCCAGTTAGTGTGAATATCTATCAGGTTCACTGAAGAGACAGTGACATTCACTCTGAATCAATATGATTATCTACTGTATATATGGTACGAGTTCTATCAATATGAAAAACGAAAAATATCCAAATTGAGATAAAGGTTTAGTTTATGGAAGTATCTATGTACGTGATTTGATTTCTCTTGGTTCATTTCTTAAAGGCATATCCACTCTTTATGGGTTATTTAATGCAAAACTCATACTTATTTGTAATGTTTGGCTATAATAAACGTTCTAAGCCTCCCACAGAAAGACGAGCCATTGCTGAACATTTTGTTGTGGCAACATACTAGCACATCTTATAAAACTAGAAAAATTATTTAGATTTTTGTCTTAATTTCTGTTTTGGTGAGGTCATATAAAAGAGCTGCGGAATTCAAACAGGGCGGCTACAGCACAGAAAATGACCCTCGGTCAGATTGTCCGAAAACCTCTACCACTGATGAACAAGTTGATACCATTCACCGCACGATTTTGGATGACAGACGTCTTGTCCAGCAGATATTGGCATTAATTTTAGTTCGGTCCATACTGATTTAACTGAGATCTTGGAGGATGTGTAAGCTGTCAGCTGAATGGTTCCCAAGAACGCTGACTCCAGAGCACATGCTGAAAAGATTTGATATTTTCCGGACACGTCAGACTCGCTTCCAGGCTAACCCTAGGAATTTCCACCGCAGATAAGTAGCTTACAATGAAACTAGGGTTTACCACTTCGAACCTGAATCATAGATACAAAGTAAACTTTCGAAACATTCTGTTTCTCCAACCTTGAAGAAATTCAAACAGGTAGTGTCTGTTGGCATGGTGATGGCTTCTGATTTCTTTTTACTCTATTGACGTTATAATGATTGACTCCCTAAAAAGAGGGAAAAACTATTAATGAACAGTACTATGCAAGAAAATTAAGAAAACCGAAGGACGCAATCAAATCAAATCAGAGAAGAAAGCAAAAGGAAGGTTTGCTCTTGCTCCAGGATAACGCACCAGTTCACACTGCATAGGAAGCTTTGAACTGCTACTCCATCCCTTTTAACAGACATATTCCTGTCTAACTATTTCCTGTTTTAAAACTTAAGCCCCACCTGCGTAGTCGCCAATTCTGAAATAATCGTAAGATCATACGTGGTGCATACGATAAGTTTCCGGACTTTTTTTGTATGGGCATTTAAAATTGTCGTAGACTCTTGAACATTCGCTATCTTATGAGATGATTGACCAATTTTTATGATTTCAGCTTCAAATGAACAGCTACAGTAGGAATTGGAATACACCATACTAAAGCCCGATTGTCACAGCTGGGGAATTTCAAAAATGCAATCTGACACTTTAGAAGAACGATATGCAATAAGATTCTGTTTTAAACTTGGAAAAAAATGCCACAGAAACGTATGGAATGCTTCAAACTGCTTTTCGACCATCTTGCATGAATCAAGCACCAGTTTTTGAGTGGCATAAGAGATTCAAGGAAGGCAGGGAGTCTGTGAGGGATGATGAGAGGTGTGGGAGGAGTAAGGAAGTCAATACACCAGAGTTGATTGGCTAAAGGGTGAGGGTGAGGGTTATTATGTTGAGCTTTTAAGGGAGTTCAGGAAGAGATTCCTTGGGAAGAGGCCAGCACTCTTCAAATCGGGTCAGTGGCATTTCCACCAGGACAATTCACTAGTCCATAACTCCATCCTTGTCACAGACTATTTGACCAAGATGGGCATCAACACAATTCCTCAGCCTCCCTATAGTCGAGATCTTGCTCCCTGTGACCTTTGATTGTTCCCTAAGCTCAGAGGCTGTCGTTATGAGACAATTGAGGAGATGAAAGAGGCTGTGACGAAGATTATTGACACGCTCACACAAGAGGACTTCGATGGGGGCTTGCAGAAGTAGTTGGAACGGTACAACAATTGCATTGCAGCCGGAGGAGATTACTTCGAAGGGGACCAGAGTTTGTGTGTATTATCAATAAAAGTCCCTAAACTAAAAATGTCTGGAAACTTATCGTATGCACCTCGTATGTAGTGTAGAGATGTTCCTTGGGGACCAAGATGCCACCTTCTTTTGTGATGAGACAGCAATGTTTGAGCATTGTCGGACCAACTGGATTGATGGGGTACAATATTGAAAAACAATGAAAACTCTTCATTTTCTGAGAAGCTTAGAAGTTTTTAAACGACCCCCTTAATACAAACAATTTCCACAATTTTATGGTTTAACGTTCCTAAGATTAATGATTTATTCCTATCTATATGATTTCAATAAACTATTCCAATCTAATATTAACGTGTTTGCTCACATATGGTTCCAAATCTTCCAACTTAACACTCATAATTTGCAAACTATTATATTGTTTCAAGTAACTAATGTTAACCTTTAGTAAATATTTATGGCTTCAATTATCAACTCCTTATTGGAATAATTTACACCGTCATGTTATCAACTGGTCCTATTCTATACAAATCATTTTCAAATAGATCTATTTTACCTACGGCTGGGTCCATAACTAGAGTTACCATGTTGGGTCAAAGTCGACTGAGAAAAAAAGGCAATGGAGAAGTACTCAACACTCTCCACTGGATCCAGTTTAGTGTCATATCTACAAGTGTGTATTTGGCGTGTTTTAAAATTTCCAACACCTCCACATTTTATTAAAGTTTGAATGCACTTAAGAAAACTGTTTCTTTTTAATCAGTGGCAAACTTTCCTATATCTAGTATATATATATATATATATATATATAGACGAGAGTTGGCTGAAAAGTTTATCGGTGGACCAAGTTATTCTCATGGAATATTACTAAATGAGATTTACTTTTCATCATTGTCCCCCTTATAGTTCGGACACCTCTTTCATCATATTTACACTACTTGGATCCCATTGGTAAAAAAAGTCATCAACACCGACACCATACGAACTGTAATTTCTATATATATATATATATATATATATATATATATATACTCAGATGTATACATAAACCAGAATAAGTATATAACATTTGCATATGTATATATATATTTATCGTATTAAATTGAGTGAGCCCAGTCAAAAACAAACAATATTCAAGATTACTTTTGTAAAATGTTTCATAGAATTTTTCAAATTTTACATGTGTGTGTGTATGTGTGCGCGTGTGTGTATGCATGTGTGTGTCTGTGTGTGTGTGTTGTAATGGTAATTGTCTTAGGAAATGGACAGGGAAACTATTTTCCCTCCAGCTATGGATAAATAGTAAGGTAGACTTAACTTTGGTTAGGCAACCAGTTCAGTAGAAGGAAAACTTAGAATAAAAACTGACTTTGTGTCGTATCTTGCTCCTGCAGAGAGGTGGGTAAATACACACAGACACAGACACAGACACAATCACACACAGAGACACATACACACACAAATATTTATATATATATATATACATTAATAAACACACACACACACGCCCACAAACACGCACACACACACACACACACACACACACACACACACACATATATATATATGTATATATATACATGTGTGTGTATTTGGATTGTATTTCTGCATTAATGCATATTTCATTGAACAGTATAGATATATTTTATTTATGTCCTTTCCAGTTGCCGAATTGATTTTATACTCTCCGGCAGGAATTGGTTGATGAAACTCCCATAACGAATTGTTACCATACCATTTTCTGACTGATCTTAGGCCATCATCAGGTATATATATATATATATATAACTAAATGTTCGTGGCCAGGTCTGTTGCAGGCGCTCAGAAATAAGATGAGTGTGTGTGTGTGTGTGTGTTTAGTGTAACAGTTATCGTTCTAGGGAAATAGAATCAGCAACACAAGGTCAAATCCAAGACGTGGCTGTTTACATTTCATTTCGTGCTAATGCTTTGAGAAAACTCATAAATTCATCAGTTCATCTTTCCCCTATGTATAATTGAATTGTTGGGAGACGTCAGTTCTTTAGACATATTTAGGAAACAAATTTAGGAGTAAACAAACTAAATTTAAACCAGCTTTACTCCACTTAAAAATTGATCTTATGTAACCTCATATCCGTAAAGAAAAGTTTGGGTAAATAGTACTGCATTTCATATATATATATATATATGTGTGTGTGTGTGTGTGTGTGTGTGTGTTAGATATTCAAAGGAACTGGGTAGGTAGGTTTGAGTTCTGGCTTGTCCTACTTATATTTGAGTTATTATTTAAGAATGAATATCGATTAAAAAAAACTGTCATGTAAGTTGACAGAAAAAATGGACAGTAATAGATATAAACAAAAAAAAAAAGTAATGTTAAACTTTTACTGTTGACTGAAATAGTTGAAAATCAAGGCTGTATGCATGCAAGCCACATACACATACACACATGCATATACCCTTCTGCAATATATACCCCCTTTTTTCGCCTAATTAATTCTTCGATAGTTGTCAAGTGACATCAGAATTAAATTAAAATTCTGACCGAAAATGAATTCTTACAATGCAAAAGAGAGACGAAGGCATGGTCACTTTTGAAAATGTATCGGTTAATTTAGTCTTTTTTTTTTTGTATTCTAGGTTTTTTGAGAATTGGTGAATTAAAGTTATTTCAGGGCACGGTCAGATTGATAAATTGTAGCAAGTGCTTTAAACCCCAAGAATTCAACTGCTGACTTACGTTCGGGCTTCAACTGTATATTTTCTTTCCTCACCAAATTAAACCCCAAAGATTGCTGGATACTAAATAATATCCTTAAAAATAGTGTATCCAACAGACCGAATTGAAAAAGTTACCTCAGTTCTCTCGCTTGCACACGTACGCACGCACACACGTATATATATATATATATATATATATATATATATATGTCAACGAAACAAATGTCTACACATTCGTTACCCAAAACCGCTATAACCAACGCTTTAAGTTCCTGGCCTGACTTAACTTAAAAACACGCATCAACACGCTCACACATACACCCACACACTCACACATACTTACAACCACACACAAACGAAACCTTAACGGCTTTTTGTCCGCATTTTGTGGCATTTTCGATTTTTGTCTGTATTTTGTCGCATTTTCGATTTTCAATTTCATTCCATCTTCTTAACTGTCTGACGAATCTTTTTATAAACTTCAAGAAACCTTATGTTGCAGAACAATATTTTCCACGGATTAAATATATATAATATATATTTATTTATTATCATTTTATATATATATATATATATAGGATGTTAATCAGAAATGCATCTATGACAAGTTACGTGGCCTTGATGCAGTTTGGCAACTAATTAGAATGTCTATTATGCATTAGTGAAGACTCTCTCGTGGGGTTATTTTATGAGACTCCATTGGGTGTGCATGAGTACTGTGTGGCTGCCGTATTCACAATGGCAAAGCGAGTATATTGATCACATATTCTTAAAAGGTTTGTTAATTTCCTTACAGTTGACATAATTGATTCCAGTGACATCAGCCTTTTCTTAAGAGTAAATTCGGTGTTGACACGCCATGGGTGGGATGAAAATAACATGAATTGGTAGATGATGGCAATTCGGAAAAGTAGAAGGGATTATGCTGAGATAAGTGTGTGAGGTCACAGTGGGTTGCTGGGCAATAACATCGTAGTAAGCGAGTTGAAGCTCTAGTCGCGCTATCATTTTTGAATTAATACACTTAGAAAAGATATAAACTCCCTCATCCTTCATTTGTTAGTTAAATAGAAACACTATTGTTCTTCTACAATGATAGCTGTGGAATTAAATAACCGGTGAAGGTTGATGTGCCATCAAGCAGAGAAACCAAATTGAAAACGTTAAATGGACGGATACTTTTCTGGCGCATCTACCTTTTTCTTTGTCACACAAAAACAGACACAGAGAGAGACAGACAGACAGAGAGAGAGAGAGACAGTGAGAGAGACAGACAGACAGACAGACAGACAGAAAGAGATAGAGACAGTGAGAGAGAGAGAGAGAGAGAGAGAGAGAGAGAGAGAGAGAAAGGGTAAGAGAGATAGATAGTGAAAGAGAGATAGAGATAGATAGATAGATAGAGAGAGAGAGAGAGTGTGTGTGTGTGCAATCAAGTAGAAAATCCTAGTTCATTGCAGCCAGTGATGTGGAAATATCAGACAACGTGGCCAATAAGGGAATAAAGGATATATATAATATATATATATATATATATATATATATATATATATATATATATATATATTTTATATATATATATATATATAATATATATATAGATAGATAGATATATATATGCATGTGTTCTTTTTAAAAATATGTCTATGTATATAAATGTATGGGTATCAATGTATATGAGCATTTCGTACTGAAAGTGTGTATACAAGATAAGTCAATTGTTTGAAAACTGGATTCCAGGTAATTTTCTCGGGCTCAGTACCTTCCAAAACAAGTGAAGCAAATTAAGTTCATAGCACTCTCATCAGTAAGATTATATATATATATATATATATATATATATATAAAGCGAGAATCGGTTTAACTTTTATCAATGTTAGTGTCTGATTAAAAATTTTAAGAAAATGAAAAAGTATAAATTGAAAGTGGATTAAACAATAAATCCCCAGGCGAAAAAAAAAGAAACCAAAAATAAAGCAAAAGAAGAAAAAAGTTAAAAAAAAATATCAAAAAACAGAATAGAATAAAAATTTCTGTTTTTTAGTTATCACTGTCCGGTTCGTCAACCTCGGAAAGGATGCATCTGTCTTCTAAGATTCATCAAATTATTTATTCATTTTTACAAACAATTCGAATAAATGATGCCATTGTGGTTGTCGCTTGGAATAAAAGACAATGCGAAAATATCATTTCTATTTTGTTAACCTCCGGAGAAACGAATGTATTTACGTATAAGTGTATCTAAACAAATTTGCATAAATACGACCCCGCCAATATATCTATATCTATATATATATATCGTATCTTTCTATATATTTCTCTTTACCGCTGTTTGTTTGGTTGCCTGGCTTTCTCTCTCTCTCTCTCTCTCTCTCTCTCTCTGTATATATATATATATATATGAGTGTGTGTGTGTATGCACATCCATATCACACACACATTTACACACGTTTAATTTCACACACACACACACACACACACACACACACACACACACACACACACACACACACACATATATATATATATATATATATATTTACGCGAGTTTGTTACAAGAAAATGACTTTAAATCATAAAATATTCACATGATATTCCATAGTTTAACTCACTTAAGTTTATTTTATCCCTAAAAAGAAAGAAAAATAAATTTTTAAAAGATTTTTACCACAGGTGTGTTTCTCTCTTTCTCTCTCTCTTTCTCTCTCTCTTTCTGTGTGTGTGTGTGTGTGCGTGCGTGCGCGCGCGCGCGCGTGTGTGTGTGTATAAGTATGTCTATGTTTCTTTGTGTGATTGTGTTTGTATGTATCGATTGAAATATATCGCTGTTTTCCTTTTTTTTTTTTTTTTGTAAATTATTTTTACCTGCAATTATGAATTAATGTGAAAACAAAGACCGATTAAAAAATACAGAATTAACTGAAAATTAAAAAAAAAAATACATTTTCTCATTTGCTTTTTTCTCTTTGGTCTGTTCATGCAAGTATGACACAAAGAAAATTAGATCCTATAATATCAATAATAAAAAAATGATCATTATTATGATTTTCTTAAACATCACCACTTATTATTATAAATATAACCTAATACTCGAAAAATATAGAATTTTAAAAGAAGAAAAAGAAATAGCGTTTTTATCATGTGTTTGACGACGAAAGGCCGGTCCGCTGTGTCGTTTGCATAAATTATGGCACGCCCAAGCGACTGTCAGTCACTTGTTGTCATGGAGACTATAAGGCTTCTGCGTTACGCTCGCTTGCAACATCCGATGAAGAAAGCGTCCTCCGCATAGAACATTTCAAAGGCGACCAGATGCGAGCGCATCTTTTGCTTCAGTCGATTCCATCGACGTCTGTCTGTCTTCAAGTCATTTATCAATCTAGTTCAAAAATGATTTAACCGAAAACTGAAATGATTTTTATCGTCAATTCATATCTATCTATCTATCTATCTATCTATCTTAGTCTGCTCTCATCTATCTGCTTTTTAATCTCTGCTCACATCTATCTATCTATCTATCTATCTATCTATCTATCTATCTATCTATCTATCCTGAGAAATTCTCCTACTTTCGAAGATATATAAACAATATCTTTCTAGGCATGTCTCGTGTCATTACATACCTGAAAGCAATGGAAAATTTGAATTTGAATATGAGAACGCGTGCATATCATTAATTATAAAACTGAGACAAGGAAAATATCGAAAAGAAAAATACTCATTGGTAGAGGTGGGAAGAGAAAGAAGATGAAAGATGGGAAAAGATGAGGAGAGAAAAGTAGGGGGAAAAAAAAAGGAAAGATAAAAATTTGATTCTCAATTAATTATGATTAAAATATTTATTTAAAAATGTTTTCCCTATTTTTATTGAGACATATGTAAGCGGACGACCGCTTCCTCGTTTTAAGACGCAATACAACCAGTTAATTTTTGTTTCTTTCTTACATGGAAAGATGATTATTCTATTCAAAGAAATAATAACAAAATTAGCCAATAATTTGTATTCAGTCCATCTCCCGAAGACTATCGGTTAATTTTTCCTAACATTTTTTATGCACAGTTCGATTGCGTTCTTTTAAAATATCACCAGAGCGCTCTCTTTGAAAATTTGCATGAATTAATATATGACATGTTTTATAACTAGGATTGTAAGAAATATAATGATTCAATCAAAGATAAACAAAAGATATATATGAATATACTTGTTACGTACAACTATCTCTGTCTCCGTCGCTGAAGTAAATAAGAGTGAATATAATAGATAATATATCAATACACTCTTTCTCACTCACCCATAATAATTTGCCCAAAATATTTGCTCGCTATATATATATATATATATATGTGTGTGTGTGTGTGTCTGTAGTCACATACACACACATACATGCACATTCACACACATATATATGAGTGTGTGTGTGTGTGTGTGTGTGTGTGTGTGTGTGGTCAACATTTCATCAAGATTTTCTGTTCCCTTTTTGTTTATTTGTTTGCTTCTATCAAATCTTGACATTTAAAATATATGATAGCTGTAAAATTGTGTTAGAAATACGTTGAGTTTGTGTCTCATAATATGACCCAGTGGTACATGTGACATGACATCTGATACCACTTATATGATTGTATGTGTGTCTATGCGTATGTGTGCGTGCGTATGTGTGCGTGCGTATTCACTCTTGAAAAGATGCTTATTAGGTAAATACAATACTTCTCATGAATATTTGAACAAGCGACATTTTTTGTTCTAATCATTTGGTTTGGAAGAATTAAAAAACAAAACTTAAATAAATAAATAAATAAATAAGTAAAACAAAATTAGACAAGGTGAACCAAATTCTACTACCATCAACAGCAGAAACTTTGATGTATTTATTCCAACTTTTGGGTTCGGAATTTTAAATTTACAGAATAAAAAATGAATGAAATTTTTAGCAAAAGTGAGTTTTTGGGCATCTTACAATACAAACTTAATGTTAAACTGAAACCTTTCTTTGTGCCTATCAGGGCACCTGAGCTGAACTTTAATCTTTTTGTTTAATCATAGAAAAAGTCATCAAATGGAAAAATTTTATCCTCAGACACCAAAATTAGGATCATTTTTCTATCATATTTTTCATCATTACCTTACAAGTTCGAAATAATATAACTTCACAGAAGCAGTTCGATCTTATGACTGTGTTTGTTGGCACTATAAAAGAAAAACTAAGACCTAAGTTCATGGTCAGTTTATGTCATTTAGAATCGCACTGGGAAGGCGGGTTTTCAGCTAGTACTACATATTACTGCTTGTACAGAATAGTACGATATTTCTTAGAACCAAGCTAATCATATGATTCCTAATAGCACCACAGATTGATAATAAAATAGACTCTGGCCGTAAGAAAAGAGATATTGGAAGGGTCGCTATAAATCCAGTTGAAGAAAGAAAGAAAGAAAGAAAGAAAGAAAGAAAGAAAGAACTGAAGTATAATCTCAACCTGGATTAGCTATAAATCTTGTTGAAAAAACTTGGCAATTTCCTGCGATCACTTCTTCAGGAGGATCTTCTCAGATTTCTAAACCGAATTTTCTCTGAGATTTTGGCTTTCTTTGGCAATTGTATAAAAAAGAAATGAATATTGCAATTTCAGTTTATCTCTGCTTCATCTTGTCCCACGTTACTTCCTGCAGATTACCGTGATATTGAATGAAACTGATTTTAAATTACCGCTGAGGGTTAAATGAAAGGGATTTACCAATCCCTATAATTTCAACTAGACCTCTTGAAAAAAAAAATTTTTGCTATATCAAAAACAACCCTTATTACGTCTAGAGTGAATGTGAACATAACAATAAACGTTAAGCGTATATCACCTCTTAAATCATAAGATGATTACGAGCATGACCCCGAAAATTTCACCAATTATTAATGATACTCAGGTTAGGCAAGGCAAATATAAAAGAAATTAGGATCATGAGAGATATTCCAATGACCACGTTTCAATTCAGTAATATTTTCTATTGCTACTAATGTTTAATCATATTTTTTCAATTCAAAAATCATTTTTATTTCACTATGTTCTTACCCAATCACCCAACCATAGGCAATATGTGACAAAAGTTCATTTTTTAAGAGGAGTACGGCAGGTTTGAATCCAGACTTTTCTTTTTTCTATATTGGTTGCCTTATCAAGACTTAAGAACCTAGTCTGCCTTACTATTAATCAATAACTAGGGGAAGAAGAGATAAAATAATGTCTTTTCCGGGGAATTAGCTACAAGTAAAGAGCAAACCGCCTTGTGTAGTATTTGAAATTGAGTTGCCGATTCCAGTTCCTACGACGATAACCGTTTCGTTAAACTCCGCTTGTACCTCTGTATCCCAAATGAGCATTCATTTTTTTTTCTAAAGATTATTGTAATGTTTTTCTTCAAGATTTTTTCAGTTATGTTGACTTTTTATATATTTCATCCTTCAGTATATTGCTTTACTCAGAGTGTCAACGGATTTAATATAATGAATATTTTGTAACATTTCTTTTCAAATATTCTTTTCGTTTTCAATCTTTTACGTTTCACATGTTTTATTTAATAAAACCTATTACACGTTGAAAGCATGAAGATTTACCATATTAACTAAATCAATAAAGGTGAGGGAATCTGAACAAGTAATATGTCATTAGGTTCAGGCTATTCCTGGGGGTAAAATGAAATCGATTTCAGATTACCGGGAGGGAACTTGAGAGAGAGAGAGAGAGAGAGAGAGAGAGAGATTGGAATATTTCCACCGGGTCTGCTACACATTTTTGTGAAAGAAAGACCCAACAAAGTTCCACCAAATTCTCGTCCAATGTGATCTCATCAAAACCTCTACACAGACAATTAAAACTGATTTTCCCAGGCAAAAGATGTTTTTATCTCTTTTATGGACCAGATGGGATAAATACGTGTTCTTGTAAAGTTTTAAAATTTATCTTTACATTATTTCCTGATTTGCTGCTAGAATCTTGAAATTATAGCCAGGAATTGTCATTTAGCATGTCATCCTATGAAATATGGTGTATCTAGAAGTCTTCAGTTGGAACAGATGGTGCAAGAATATTCACAAGCTAAGGTAAAAAACACTGACGGAATTTTTCTTGAAATAAACTGCACAGTCGACTGAAAAAGAATCACATTTTCTCATAGATTGGATAAAGGGTTTGTTTCAACATTCTTGGAATAAGAGAGACTCTTGAAGAAAACCGATCAGAACAGTATGTGAAACAGTGAAAAAAAACCCAACAATGTGAAAACTAATTTGAATGAATCACTGTGTAAAAGCAGTTAGTTGATAAAAAAATCTTGAATAAAACGTCAACGCATTTTTTGGACTTTAAATGAGGCATGAATTTAAAAATAAAAATCTCGTTTTTCATCTTGTAGTCCATGCATGGATCGTAGAGAACTTAATTGATTAAAAGTATCCATAAGAAGTGTTGTTTTAAAACCTGAAGCAAATGATATAGTTGAAACTATTGTTTTAGTGTCCGAATATCTTAGACGAATCATAGTCAGTTTGGACTAGCTTTCATTTATTTTAGTTTTTGTTTTTGCTTTTTATCACAACCGTCAGGCTGATTTTATATTCTACGACCGGTAAGTAAGTAGCATGGATATAAAAAACAACAATTCGTAATTAACATAAGATGATATTTAAAATCAGACTTCTTTACTTAGGAGATAATCTGACAAGAGTTGTAATTTAAACTAGACTATAATCACTACCCACAAGACACAAGAGATGTCATTCAAGTTTAGTAACTAGCCCCTCACCGTGGCAGGATTTGATGCAAAGTCAATTTTTGAGCAGTTTGAATTTGAAGTTTTTTTTTCTCCTAGACCGGTTGCCTAACCAAGGCTAAAGAACCCATCCGTTCCTATTATAGGAGGAGAACAGGTGGATTTATGCCTTTTCTAAGGGCATTAACGTGAAATTAAACACAAACAGCCTCGACTAGTATTTGAAATTTCATTGTTGATTCCCTTTTTCTTCGAAAAAAGTTTAATCACAGAGGTAAAGTCTTCGATTTCTGATTTAAATCCTGCTCTATAATTTGATTATACGTAATTTAGTAGTAGACACAGATGTGTTAAATTGTCTAAATTTCATTGATAAACCGTTCTCAGAATTAATTTTTGACTCGACTTTTCACTTTATTCTGGTGCATATTATTGCAACACCCACGCAATAAAAAAGTCTGCGATCATTAAATAAAAAAACTTGATAAATAAATATCGGGTTACATTAGTCCGACAAAAGAAATGAAGAAACGAAATAGTGTGTTGCGCAGTAACTTTTATAGCCATGATTGCCTATATAGTAGTTAATGGAGAGTGGTTTTGCCCACACTTTTTTGTTTATAAATCAGCTTGGTATGCTAGAGACAAGACGCTTTTCATATTATTTGGTGATGAGACACGGGTAACTGTAGTACTTTTCACTAGAGCCTTACTGTGAAATGAGCATAAGGAACCTCATTTGAAATTTGAACTGGGATTATTGATTCCTCTTTCTGTGCTTATCTATCTACCTATCCATCTATCTATCTATGTGTGTGCGTGTGTGTGTGCATGTGTGTGTGTGTGTGTGTGTGTGTGTGTGTGTGTGTGTGTGTGTGTGTGTGTGCGTTTGTGTGTGATAATGTCTTTGTAAACAAATATCATTTACGAGAATCTATTTTAAGGTATTGATACTTCCATAAATTATATTTTCAGATATATCCATAGATGGGAAATAAAATCGTAAAATATTGAATACGTATTTTGATTTAATCAAGATTAAACGTACATATAGCTGGGTTACAGTAAATAAACAAGCATCCAGATTAATTCATGCACAGGTTGCAAAATAAGGGGTGTATCTGCAGTACTCAGACCACATGTTAACACCTTGCATATCATCATTGGGTGTTAACGCATACCCCTCTGCTGTTGCATGCATACGAGGTCGGTGCACTGATTTGAATGTAACTATGTCACCAGATGACTGAAGGCTTTTACAGTTTAATCAGAAGATTTACTCTCTATCATGCACATAATGTTCTTAGGTAAAAATGGGCATCGCTTATCAGCATAATGCAATTTTAGTCATTCTATTTGAAAGGTAAATTTTATTTTGGTTTGAATTCCCCACTGCCCGAACGACCAGATAGATAAAGAACGCTAATTTCTTGCGTTGAAAAGAAAGCATTCAGGTTTTTCCCCCCATAAAAATCTATTTCTATCATTATAACGATATTCCTTTCCATCAACCTAAAAGCTTAATCAAAAACCTCCGACCAAATGTCATCGATACATCATTAGAAACAAAACATCATTGATTCTAACTACATTTTTACCTCGTCTTTAAAAGCATCTAGTTTTTATAGTTTGAGATGAATTGATTATATTTCAACTAGCTTAATATCCGTATTGCATTGTACCCGTGAAAAATTGAAGTTAAGATCAGCACGTGAGGCTAGTATCAATATACCAGTGTACTCTACTGAAGATAAAACTGTTGCTTCCGGCACTTTTGCTTACTATCACGATGGACCCAGTGTAGAGTCAGATGAATTTTTGATTTAGAGAATGATCCTGGAAACAATGGCATACCATCAATTCGAATGAAACATTTTCTCCTGACTCAAGGCCAAAGGGTGGATATTGATGAAAGAAGATTGTGTTGCATCTGAAATTCAAACGAGGAGAACATGAGTGCTAAGAAAATCAGCTCTTGAAACAAAATTTTCTTAGCTGAGTTGGAGGACAGAATTGAGGCTTTAGATAGAAATATATGGCCAACTCACACATAAGTCAGACCTTTGTCTTATTTCTAAAATACAAATTATATG
>OY757918.1:109993639-110008639 GCA_963585895.1 Sepioteuthis lessoniana
AATCTAAATTGCTAACCATTGTACCATCTAAGGTGCTCTGCGTCCTAATCAGGCAATGGGTGAAAAGCGAACAAATAGGAGAGTGACTAAAATATGGGCTAAAGGGTGAGCGATATTCTAGCCGCACATATCCGAGAAAATCTTTTTTTTTTACAGTTTCGAAAGGTGGCCTTTTGTAAGACTCATTGCCTAATAACGGGGTTCTTTTTATTAATTATTTCCCTCCCTGACATTCAAGTAAAAGATCTTGAAAATATTATAACGCCAGGAAAGATTTTGGAAACAGTGTAACGCCAGGGAAATAAGTAGAAATCAAAATATCGAAACGTCTAACAAAAATTGAATTATTTGAGTCGAATATATTTTTCATTGGAAAAGAGTGAATCTTTTAATCTTACAAACAGTCGTGCTAAATGAACTTTGTGTTGCACATTGAAAAGAAATGACAAGATACTAGTTCACATTGAAAATCAGAAAAATATATAAGGATGACGTTGGCTTAACAAAATCTCAAATTTATTATTTCAAAAGTATTCAAATGAATTCATTATATATATATATATATATATATATATATATTTAATTTAAATAAAATTTAGGACAATCCTTATATATATATATATTTATATATATATATTAATATATTTATATATATATATATAAGGATTGTCCTAAATGTTATTTAATTTCAAAATGTAAATGAATCATTAAAATAAAGCCATGTTTATAGCTAAACAACGCAGATAATAATAATAATAATAATGGTAATAATAATAATAATTAACCACATACTCAGAAAATGCACAGCCGGATACACATTTAGTAAATCGCAGGAAAAATCAATAATTTAATGTACATGAATGACTTCAAACTATTTGCAAAAAATGAAAAAGAACTGGAAACCCTAATACACGCAGTTAGAATATACAGCCAGGGCATAGGAATGGAATTTGGCATTGAAAAACGTGTCATGCGAGGAATGAAAAGTGGCAAACGACATCTAACTGACGGAATGGAACTACCAAATCAAGACAAGATTAGAACACTCAGAGAAAACGAAACCTAAAATACTTGGGCATCTTGGAGACTGACACCATCAAATAAGTGGAAATGAAAGACAAAATTCAAAAAGAATATCTCAGGAGAACTAGAAAGCTACTCGAGACAAAATTCTCTTGCCGAAACCTTTTCAAAGGGACAAATACCTGGGCTGTACCCCTTGTTAGATATTCCGGACCCTTTCTGAAGTGGACCAGAGATGAACTTAAACAAATGGACCAATAAACAAGAAAACTAATGACCATGCATAAAGTCCTAATCTCAGAGACGACGTTGACAGACTATATGTATCAAGAAAAAAGGGAGGAGAAGGACTTGCCAGCATCGAAGACAGCGTTGACACATCGATGCAACGATTCAAAGACTACATAGGAAGGAGGACTGTTTACAGCCATCAGAAACGATACTGACAACACGATGGACAACAGAATGACAACTAGGAAACAAAAATGATAAAAAAATACTCTATGGACGTTTTAAACGACTAATAAACAACATCTCACACCAGAAAACCTGGACCTGGCTAAGAAAAGGAAACTTTAAAAGAGAAACAGAATCTCTCCTAATAGCAGCACAAAACAACGCCATAAGAACCAATCATATCAAAATGAGAATAGATAAGACGTAACAAAATAGTAAATGTAGGCTATGTGGTGACAGAGATGAAACCATCAATCACAAAATAAGCGAATGCAGCAAATTAGCGCAGAAGGAATATAAGACTAGACACGACTGGGTGGGCAAGGTGATCCACTGGGAGATGTGCAAGAAATTCAAATTTGACCATACGAACAAGTGGTATATGCACAACCCAGCATCAGTCCTAGAAAATGACACACATAAACTCCTAGGGGACTTTGACGTACAGACTGATCATCTAATCTCAGCCAGAAGACGAGACATAATAATCAACAACA
The DNA here is from genome assembly GCA_963585895.1 of Sepioteuthis lessoniana. Lineage (NCBI taxonomy): Eukaryota > Metazoa > Mollusca > Cephalopoda > Myopsida > Loliginidae > Sepioteuthis > Sepioteuthis lessoniana. Next base: position 109,995,616 of record OY757918.1, read on the forward strand.
ACAAAAAAAGAGAATTGGCAAAATTGTCGACTTTGCTGTTCCGGCTAACCACCGAATAAAACTGAAAGGATATGAAAAGAAGGATAAATACCTCGACCTTGCTAGAGAATTGAAAAAACTGTGAAACATGCAGGTGACAATTATACCAATGGTGATTGGTGCGTTTGAACGGTAACTAAAGGATTACTAAAAGGACTGGAGGACTTGGAATTTGTCGGACGAGTGGAGACCATACGACAACATTATTGAGAACGACCAGAATACTGAAAAGAGTCCTGGAGACTTGAGGAGACTTGCTTTCACTCAAACTCCAGTGAAAGACCATCAGCTAAAACTAATGTGAAAAACTCTAATAATAATAATAACTGCTGTTCATCTGTATAAAGGAGTGAGTGCGAGTTTGAAAAAAATATTAGTGATGATATTTATAATGTGAAATGTTTTAGGTTAATAGCAGGATTGTTTGAATCCAGCCATCAACATACAAGACGAAGCTTTGCACGACTTTTTCTTGATTCCTTAACTCAAAATTCATCTCAACGGTAAGATTTTATGTAGCAGAGGACATTAAAATAACTAAAAACATTCTTATCTACCTATCTACCAGTCTTTATTTATCTATCTGCTCATATCTGTATCTCTGTCTGACTGTCTGTCTCTCTGTTTGTCTCTCCCTCTCACTCTTTCTATCAATCTGTATGCATGTCTGTTGCTCTATCTCACTATGTGTTTATGTTTACATATTTATTGGAATAGTGAAACTGAGTAGATCAGCCGGAAGGACTTACCTTCGTCTTAACCCATCTTCAGCGATAGATAATTTATTCTAGCTAGTTGTAGGCAACGGGTTTTCTTTTGGTGTTTGAAAATGTAGTAAAGTATTATGATGATTGATACAGTAAACAGAGCAGCAGGATTTAGCTAATCTAAGATAATAGATTTCTCTCGAGTTTTGTCACGAAACTGCTGATTATATAAATTTTGCGAATGACTATATTTACCTAATTTTACGGGGTCAGTATTATCAGATTTTGCGGGGTCCGCACTGTCAGATTTTGCGAGGTCCGTATTATCAGATTTTGCGGGTTCCGTGTGATCAGATTATATTTTAAAGATGTGTGCTTAACGTAACGGTTATCATCGTAGGAAATGGAAAAGATTATCCTAGATCAATTCCTGGATGAAGCTGTTTGTATTTCACTTCATTCTAAGGGGGAAAAAGCATGGATCCATCTGTTCTCCCACCAGCTATGAGTAAATAGTAGGCCAGACAGGGTTCTTTAGCCTTGTTTTTCCAACCAGTCTAAGTAAAAGAAAACTCTAAATTCAAATCGTTTTTTTTTTCTTAACTTGAAAATTGGCCAAATGTCTCATCCTATCTGAGGCAGAGTGGTTGGTAAATTCACAAAATCATATTTTATATTTGAGAATTTTCAAAATAATACCCCAAATTTTGCCTCTTGATTTGGTTTCTTTGTTTTAATTGCCCAGAACTTTTTGTAGTTTATTTAATGCCAAAGTCATTCTTGTCAAAGAATAGCAGTGGTACTATTTGACCCACAGCTGAGAGAGAACCCTCACGGTATGTCTCATGCCTGCATGTTAGTCCCCATAACACTATGATTGTTTGAAACAGAAATCTTAATATAGAAAACTTGGCAATAAATGATATAATTGAAACTGCTAACAATTTGATTGCATTGTAACTTTTTGAACTTTAAAATTAGTTAAAAGATTCGATTGACACAACACTTAACAGTATTTACATTGTAGACTAGGAGACTTTCTAATTTTGTTATTTTTAGATGAAGAAAGAACGGATTTTTTCCAGTGATTGTTTTCATACTCATGTCTTGATAAACGTATCCTTATAGACATGTCACAAAGGTCAACAGGAAACAAGGTGGTCAGAATCAATTTTATATGTTGCTTGTGTCATATGTACAAAGAGCAGTAATATAAAAGCAGGTAAGTGAAAGCCTAGAACATGGAAATAATAAAAATTGTGTCCACTCATAGCAACACTTTTTATGACTTAATAGTGTCTACCTTAGCGTAATACTTAGTATTGAATTTACGAACAGAATTCTTTAGTTTCGAGAGTTCTAGATTGTATTACAATACGGTTTGACAAAGTTAAGCTTCGTAAATACTTCGGACATTTGTAATACTTAGCAAGTTAGTCAGCCTAGTCACTCGGAAGCAGAGTGATTTTCTTCATATGAGTTCCATATCTGTTAACAAGAGTCTAACTAAATTAAACTTAACAAATATCAATGATACTTGCCGTAACGCGATTTTGAAGAGTTTCTTTTTCAGATAAGTTTGCTTGTGTCTTTGGTTGCTTCGTAATGGTAGCTCTGTTCCAAATAGGGCTATCTTTGATCATGTTGACAAAAATCAAGCTTACAGTAGTGATTAACAAACGTGTCAAACAGATCATTTCAACAGACTACTGAATTTGATCCTCATTGTAGCCCTGTGTTGGATCAAGATCAATGAAACAAATAACGATGCTGTCTGTCGTTGTGCAACAGTTAACAGAGACTAATTCATTGTGTGAATTAAATAATTTTTCTAGATCAAAATTGGAAAATGTCCTTATGCCTTTTGTCTTATCAGACTGAACTTCATAAACACCAAAGAAATTATAGTTTTACTTCTTTGTGACTGAAATATAACATAGTTTAAAAGGTATAAAAGAGGTTATGATCTTTTTCAGGTGTTTACATGTATTTACCCAACCCCTCCACCACGGGCAGGTTGTATCACGAGGCCGATTTTTAAGCAGTTTATAATTGGAGTCTTCTTTTTTCTAGACTGATTACTTAACTATGATTTAAAAAAAAATCAGTCTTCTCAACTATTTATTTATAGCTTACGAGTGAGAACAGATGGATTCATGCTTTTCGTGAATGGGCATTAGCAAGAATTGAAACTTAAACAACCTCGTTTAGGTTTTGAACTCAGATATGTGTATGTGTATTTATGTGTTTGTGTGTGTGTGTGTGTATGTAATTTAAAGACTGGGTAATCTTGTGCCATTTCATTCAAGTTTACAAATTGTAATCTTTATTCCATTTGTACCAAACCGTTTATTGCCCAGTCGGCTGGAGCTGTAGAATACACCGACTGCTTCTCTGCAGAGGGGTAAGACCCCCCCCAACGAGTGTCTTGGATATGACACTAAACAATCTGATGGTGAGGTTCCAGCAATGCTTCATTGCCATCGCTCCCAGGTCCACTCCGGTCCGGAGTGGTAGCACCTGATAAGGGTCCTATCTATGGGTTAAATAGAACTATGTGCTTCTTTCACTATACTGATTTTTGCATTTAAACTGCGTATTTATGCTAAACTGAATTGTTTAAAATAGAACTGTTTTAACATTGGAACTGCATACTAGTGCTGAACTGAATTGCTCGAAATAGAACTGTTTTTGACGTCTAAACTGTGTACTTATGCTGAACTGAATTATCTGAAACAAAAATGTCAGAAATTTAAATCTGTGTATTGCCCAGTCAACTGGCGCTGTAGAATACACTGACTGCACCTCTGCAGAGAGGTAAGACCCCCCTAACGAGTGTCCAGGATATGACACTAAACAATCTGATGGTGAGGTTCCAACAGTGCTGGAGCTTTGGGGAATGCGGAGTACTCCTTCATTACCATCGCTCCCAGGTCCACTCTGGCCCGGAGTGGTAGCACCTGATAGGGCACTATCTATGGGTTAAATAGAACTAACAGCATACTTATGCTAAACTGAATTGAATAAACTGAATAGCTTGAAATAGAAACGTTTTTGACAATTAAACCATACTTACACTTAAACTGTGTGCTTATGCTTAACTGAATTATTTCAAATAGAACTGTTTTTTGACATTAAAACTGTATTTACACTTAACTGAATTGTTACATATAACTGCTTGAATAGTTTGAAATCGAAATGTTTTTGACAATTAAACTGTGTACTTTTGCTAAACTGAACTGTTTTCATTAGAACAGATTATTTACATAAAAATGGATTAGGCGTTAAATAACCTACAAAGGTTGATATGCCATAAAACCAAACAAACCAAACCAAACCAAAACCGTTTATTTTCATTTCTTTTTTGTTCCTATTTGGTTTTTGCTGAATATGAATTTAAAATTTCTAGAAAATAATCCTCAAAAATATAATTACTAAATTTTCAAATTTCCCAGAAAATGTTCAGTGTTTAGAAATCTTAATAGGACATTTTGCATGGTGTAATAGTCAGCGTTATATAAACAGACCAATACTGGTGATTTCCTTGCTCAATAGGGGCTCCATATTTCTAATCTTGTGCTACAACTAAGAGAAGCTTCGTAAATAGTGATTCGTCAATGCCAAATAAATAAACTTTTACCGGATATTTTCTCGGGAATATATTTTAAAATTCATTTATTCTCACTATGTTAGCATCAAACTAAACAATAAAATCACTCATTGAATTCTGAAAAGGAACCTTTGAAATTATTTATTAGATTCAAACCAAGTCTTATATAAGACCAAATTTCTGGTGCATTTGGTGAGCATTGACTTCCAGTTCAGTGGTTTATAAGTTTGTTGTATGTGTAAGTCTCCTGCAAAGATTTATAAGGTTTGCCTAATGTAGAGACGGTTAACAATTGTTCTTACGCTTGTAATTAGTTTCTTTTCTCTTAAATGGAGGTCAAATATACCATTTAAGACGGAGAATAAATTATGGACAGGGATTTTTATTAGGTTCAGTTTTTTCCAAGCAAAGTCCAAGGGGAAGACAACAACAACACCATCACCACCGGAAATAGGATACGGTAAAAGGTCTTTTCAATATGGGAAACCATCAAGAAAAATTACGTAAGTCTTGCAAGTAGGGAATGTTTTCATGTCTTGAAAATCCATACTTGAAATTTCCCTGCAGTAACAAAGTGGGTCAGTATTCGATCCTCTGTTTAAACTAAAATTCTGAATGCAGATATTATCGGGAAATATTCAGGTTCTAACCATTTGGAAAATTAATGGAATAAACCTCGTTTCCGTATTTCAGGTTGTAAGGTTATTGGAATAAAATTCGATTCCGTATTTGTGGTTTTTAAGATTATTTGAATAAACTTCAGTTCCGTATTTGGGTTTTTTAAGATTATTGGAATAAACTTCGTTTCCGTATTTGGGTTTTTTAAGACTATTGGAATAAACTTCGTTTCCATATTTGTTTTTTTAAAGACTATTGGAATAAACTTTGTTTCTGTATTTGTTTTTTTTTAGATTATTGGAATAAGATTCGTTTCCGTATTTGGGTTTTTTAAGCTTAGCTAAATAAAAATGAATATGTTTATAACAGGAGAAACTGACCAAGAATTATATCGCGAAATGGCGTTTTCAGGCAAAAAAAAAAACAATGATAGAAAAATCTTTTTTTTTCTGGGGGGAATTATTTTGTGTAATAAATGAAATGATCTGTTAGATAAAGGAGACGAAATGTGAAAAAAGTGAAAAATCCGTATGAACAAATTGACTCACCCGTTAAAATACTGCGAACATTTGGTTTCTTTGTTTAGGGCATATCAACCTACATGGGTTACTTAAAGCCAAAGCCATCTTTGTCGAAGAACAGCAGTGATATTATTTAACCCATAGCCTTAGGGATAAGGATGTTCATGCCTTTCGAAAAGCTATTAATTCTAAATTGAACGTAATAGCGTGACTGGAGTTGAAACTCTAACGTTGCAGTCCAACACTTAAGGCATTAACTCACGGGGAAATCCCTTGCTAACTTTTGAGTGACACATTATATATTAATATTAATATTTCATTTGAGGTTTCATGATTTATTTCTTTGAAAAGTTGGTTCCTTGAAAAAAAAAGAAAAAAGAAAAAACAACCCCCCAACCCCTCCTCTAAGTCAAGCGTTGGATAAACATAATTTTTTGGTGGTAAGTTATATGTAAGGCACTCAGTGAAGATCTAACTCATTTCAATGGCAAGAGTTTGCGAAATTAGACAGTTGATTATCGTTTCACTATTAGTCCCTAATTCTAATACTGTTTTTTTTTTTTTTTATAAAATCTTGACACTCGGTAAAATTTGAATTGCCTTGAATGAATATGGATTGCGAGACTGGCATGTGAACTTTATCCCCATGGCAACTTTTACATGTTTCATATTTTATTTTCTGCTCAAAAGAATCTCCAATATAATTAACAAGTTCTTAAATTAAAGTGAAAAAAAAAAAGGTTTGAATGCCGAAGCCGAGTCTCCAGAAAAAACGGAATGATAAACAAATTGATGTAGATCACTAGAAACTATACATTGACATATCAGTGTCGACTGACCGGCACAAACTTACATTCATCGATTCTGTGTGGATACTGGAAGTCATCAAGAAAACTTATCAATAATGATGGTCACGAGAGAGAGAGAGAGAGAGAGAGAGAGAGAGAGAGAGAGAGAGAGAGAGACATACAGAGAAAGAGACATACAGAGAGAGAGAGAGAGAGAGAGAGTCAAAGAAATCCATGCTGTTAACAGAACTTGATAATGATGATGATGATGATGATGATGATGATGATGATGTGGATAAATGAATTTCTAATGATATTTTCCCGAAGAAAAATGTGAATATTTTTTCATCGAAATGTCAATAGATTTGCAAAATATTCTACATAACAGATATATTAGAAATCGGAAGAAAAATTATTGACCGTCGTGTGGAATTAATACAAACATTACCAACAGCGTAGAGCTCTCTCTCTCTCTCTCTATATATATATATATATATATATATGTGTGTGTATGTATGTATAAATGTATGTATAAATGCACATTTAATGATTTTACAATAAAAATGCATTGTAAAGCAGGAAAAAAGATTGTAAGTCGTTCATATTTGATATATAAACATCACTAATTATCTATTAAATAAGTAACTGAACTCAATCGCAAACAATGCTTTATTTCTCTGAAGCACCTTAGCAAAGCCAAATTAAACACTAAATAAGTAAGAGATGTTATAGTTATCGTCATAGGAAGGGGACTCGGTTACCCAAGTTTAAATCTTGAATCAGTATGTTTGCATTTTGCAAAGCGCAAATATCCCCGGGAAAATTATTAATCCAACTATTCTCCCTTCACCTATCTAAAATAGGCAGCATACTTTAGCATGGTTTGTTTATTTGGTTTAACGGTATATAAACCTTTGTGGGCTATCTAATGCAGAATCCTGTATATATATATATATATATATATATATATATATATATATATATATATATATATATATATAATTTGTAATAAAATAGTTTCCAATTAATTTTTAGATGATTTAGAGTTCAATTGTTTGCACACAGTTAAATGGCTTTAAGTATTGCTATCAAATGATGATAACTCTATTTCATATTAACCATTTTATTGTGGTTAAATGGTTTCCAATATTGCTCTCTCAATGCATATGGCCCTCTATCACCACCTTCTAGAATCTTTAAGTTAAAATGGGATTAGACATTTGCTTGTCACAAAAGTAATTTGAAGCATACGATCGAGACAATCATATAAGTGCTAGAGCTTGACATGACCAGGTGACTGACCGGATCCTACCGCTCCGACCACTTGTCTAACCCAGTAAGGGCCAAAGTGGAGTGTTTCAGGTCACGTGATCACTTCACTTTTCAGGTCAAGGATTGCTCAGCCACCAGAATACCATCCCCAAGCATTATGGGTCACCACTCACAGCCAACATGAGGGCCTGTTGTTTTTTTTTTTTAATCCTTTTGCAGAGGTGCAGCCAATGTATTCTACTGTCCTAGACGACAGCGTGATTTAGCGTTGGTATGGCAACTAATCTAGTTGAAGGTAAACTCAGAAATTAAACCAGCTGTAGACTTGGTGAGAGATGGGTTTTGCTTGTCTATTCGTGCTTCAGACGTGCTACATAAGGTGCACCCTCATGATTAAACCAGGTTATGGGACCAATGGATGAGAGTAAAGGGTTACAATGATAAAAAAAATCTGCAGTTTTCCTCCTTAGATCAGAAATATTTATTCATCACCAACACAAGGTCAAAAGTTTTAAATAATACAATGAGCAGGGTTAACGAAGCTGCTCAAAAAAGTCTCAATGTCAAAAGATAATAAAGTTGTAAAGGTTTGAAATATTTTCCCATAGAAACTAGGGAGAAAAGAATTATCTCAGATCGGTAATTAATTCAAGCATTACACATGGAATAAAGCTCATATATATATATATATATATATATATATATATATATATATATATATATATATATATATATATTATATGTGTGTTTGTGTGTAGAAGTAATACAGTGATATATAATCTGATTAAGCAAATGGCATATATAAATGTACAATGCATGATTGTAAACAAAAAGAACTACAAAAAACAAACAAACAAGCAAACAAACAAAAAATTGCTAAGTACAACCTGAACTACCATCAAATTCAGAGTTCTACTCACAAATAACATGCCCACGCTTTGCACACACGAAAGCGTGTAGGTTGCATTTTGAGAAATGCACTTTTTGAAATGTACTCGTTCACATGCACGATTTGTTGCTTGCGTAGAAGCAGTACGAACACGTGCCTCGAGCTGCATTATAGCTGAGCAATTGCTACGGTTAACGAGCTAATCTTGTGACCTATACTCTAAAGTTGGGAGTTCGATTTCCAATTGGTATACATATCCAGTTGATCTGCAGTCGATGGGTCAACTTAAACTTTATCTACATATGATTTTTAAAAAAAAATCCGCAGAGGGGCACACTTAATGTAACAGTATTTAAAAGAATGGAACCGGGGACCCGAGTTCAAATCCTGCACAAGAGTGATTGCAAATAGTTTTGGGAAAGGCATGGATCCATCCATTCTCCCAGCAGCTATGTGAAAAATAGTAGGATAGACTGTTTTGTTTAGCCTTTATTAGGCAACCGGTCTAGGAGAAGGAAAACTCCGAATTCGAACCAGTTTTAACCCGCTTAAAAATTGACCTTGTGTCACATTCTGCTTGTGGAAGAGGGGTTGGGTATATGTATATACAGAATGGATTTCATGAATAATAAAATAAAGAGAAATGAGTTCAAATTTTTTATTAGTGATTACTTTGTATCAATCAGTTGAGAAAGGCATGAAACCACATCACATAATAAATCCAGTTAGCTTAAGTGCCTAATGTTGATATCTTATAACCGGTTGCATGTTTTTGAAGAGGAGATGGGTGCCCCCTAAGTTATAAACATTACTCCGATAAATTTCTGGAAGGACCCAAAGGTTACCTAGACAACAATCAACGACGAAACAGTTCTGTTTGATATTGTCGAGATATTGACCACCGATATATATATATATATATATATATATATATATATATATATATATATATATATATATATATATATAACTTTATCCGATGATCCCATAGGGGAAAAACAGGCTGTCAACAAACTGAGATATATATACCCTATCATCGATACTGATATTGAATGAGTACACACACGCACAGGCTTGAGCACACACACGTATACATACAGATGCACACAAATGAATTCTTTTGTCTGCTTAATTACTGTTGTCAGAATGCAGTTTCAGTTGTGCATGTTTGTGTGTGCGTGCATGCATGCATCTCCGTGCACATTAAGATGGTTTTTGCAAATAATCAAATGTATAGTTGTAAATATGCACAGATACATATGTATGTGTACATAAAAAGTCATAAGGTGCATTTCAACATATCGATACGAAAAACTAATCTATCTATCTATCTATCTATGCACAATGCACAGAAATTTACGTTTATAGTGAAACATGGATCTATGCAAAAACAACAAAAAAGAAAATTCAGCACACTGACGTATGCACGCCCCCGCGCGTCTTCAACAGCCTTCGTTACCGCTCTGCCAACCTTCGTTCCCGCCAAACTCACTCTTCTCGTAAACATATGTTGGGATCGTTATGCTCGTAATTTCTCACTCTCTGTTTGCCCGTTTTCAGCTAACATTGTCTTGAGAAACCTGGTGTCATAGCTCACGGGAGGGTTATACACACACACACACACACACACACACACACATATATATATATATATATTTGTTTTCTCTCTTCTTTGATAAATTAGAATTAAAACTGTAGTTTCACAACTCTTGTATAATGAATTTGATCCTCGTTGTATAAACCTTGCTTGAAAATTAAAAAATTCTGAAATGTTCATGTCATTTGTGGGAGGAGGTCTCACGAACAGGACATCAAGTAGATAGTTCGATATTCAGGAAATAAATTTTGGTTTTATTTCGGATTTATGTATAGAGGAAAAGACGAGACATGAAAATATTTTTCCTAACATAAAAATACGAATTTTTCAAACTTCTAGCATTATATATATATATATATATATATATATATATATATATATAAACTGGGAGAAAAGCAGTGGCTAAACGTTGCCTGCATATTAATAAAAATTAACAGTGATAACATGATAGGATATCACGTAACACGATATTCCAACTTATTTTCTTTCTTTCTTTCTATGCAGAGAGAGAGAGAGAGAGAGAGAGAGAGAGAGAGAGAGAGAGAGATCCCTTTGACCAAGGTTACATGCTATCATGCTAGGCTTAGGCAAGACTTATCATATTTTTAAAATCAAAAATTGAATTTTTAATCATTCGGTTATCTTCATTTATTGGGATAATAAATTATCTATTTGTCTATCTAAATATGAAGAATTCGGCACGTCTGAAATTTTCTCTATTAAACGAGCAGTTAGTTCTCTTTGCTTACTAACCCGACGAACAACAATAGCTAAAAATATATTGTCTCGTAAAATCCAGTGAAATATAAATATCTTATAGCAGTCACGGACACATTCGTGAATTTAATTCAAGAAATAAGGAAGACAAAAGATAGAGTAGCATAAAACGACGCGAAATTTTGAATTTGAAAATCCAGCAAAACAACAAAAAAGGAAACCTTTCTTTTAATAAATCCTAACGATCAGCGTCAATGTTATTAGAATATAAATATATTCTTATAAAATCAACGTTACTGCTAAGTTCGAAATATTTATGGCTTTGGGGCTTGGGCAGGAACGCTGTCGTTATTGTCTACGATTCCATCTTTGGAATTGGATGGAAGCAAAATAGTGGCATCATCCAAGAAGAAGAAGAAGAAAGAGAAAAAGAAAAAGAAAAAGAAGAGAAAGTAGAAGCCTTTTCAATGATGGGATCGGTAGTTCGTCTTTTTCGTCGACTTTCTCCTTCAAGAACTGCAGACATATCTTTATCATGCGACTGTATGCACACAGATATTCCAAACCACACACATTAGTTCAAGAGCTGTTCTTCGGTTTCTCGATTTCTTAATTAATGATTTTAGAAGTACTTTATTATTATTTGTTGTAGTAGTATTAGTATTATAACTATTGTGAGTTTTTACACCTGAGTAGCTACCATTGGAGATCAAGTGATAACAATACTCAAGAACCCTACTCAGTATTCTTACTGAATTTTTGATTCTATCTGGATTATTTCAATACTTCTTCAGATTTCCATTTTTTCTAATCTATATAGGATCTGGTGAGCAGCTTTACATTCAAGTGGCTGCAAGTCTTCTATACATCACAACTCTATCCACTGTATTATTATTATTATTATTATTATTATTATTATTATTATTATTATTATTAATATAACTTGTCTTACTCGTATCCTCAACATTGTGGTTTGCGGGGCTTTTTCTCCAATGATTGTTTGATGATATCATTCCTCATTTTAGATATAAAACACGTACAATTCATTTGAATCTTTATCTGAAGCTAAATTTAGCATTTATTTGCTTTTCACATTGTTATTCTTATCTCAGTTGTTTTATTTTGAATACCTATTATGTAGCTATCATTATTTTCTTATTCTTGTGATATCATCACCATCGATTTTATGAGAATAAGAATATGGATATCAATAACATCGTCGTCCACATTAACAATAATCAAAATGACATTAAGAAAATTGCGAGAAAAAAATATTCATTTAATAATAATAATAATTATAATAATAATTATAATAATAATAATAATAATAATAATTATTATTATTATTATTATTATTATTATTATTATTATCAACGGTACAGGTTTTTGATTTGATCGTTCACACATTACTAACCGGGTCACTACCTGAGGTAAGAAATGGTGTTGTGGTGGAATCGAAACACATGATATATTTTTTAATGAGAAATTGGAAATATTTTATATGGACTGTAGTTTGTATTATCATTACGATTTTCTGAACCCCTTGAAGAATAAGGTTTCGAATTCTTCTTCTTCTTCTTCTTCTTCTTCTTCTTCTTCTTCTTATTATTATTATTATTATTATTATTATTATTATTATTATTATTATCATTATTATAAAAAAGACAGACACTTAGTGTAATGTTGGTGGTGATTCTGTTGGAGCAGGATTATTAATATTTTCTGTGTCTAATAAATTATTTCATTTGATTAAAGATTAAACGAAAGCTCACTTTAAGACAAAGTTTTGGCTGACCATCTAGTCTCTGTATCAGTTCTAATTTTTTCTTGAAGATTCGTTTTTTGGGTTCCTTTTTTTTCTCTTATTGAAGAAAATCTGCCTCTTTTTAGGTTTCATTTCCGTCATTTTTTCTCCCCAAACTATTACTAAAAACTCCCCACTAAAAAAAACAAAAAACAAAACCAAAACAAAACAAAAAAAAGAAACAAAATACGTTTAAAGGGATTATCGTTTACTATTATATTCATACCAATATTTGGATTATATTTTTTCTTCAAAAGAGTCACACACACACACACACACACACACACACACACACACACACACACACACACACACACACACACACATATATATATATATATATATATATATATATATATATATATATATATATATACAAGTTTTTGGTTCTGGCAATTATATTAGTTCATCATAAGAAGAATATCTATAGATTTTTCACGCTTTCTGTTGATGAATAATTAA
>OY757918.1:110013639-110028639 GCA_963585895.1 Sepioteuthis lessoniana
ATCCTTTCAAAGAATCGCCAAAAATTAAGACAATGATCATGAGAAATCAGATTTCCTGTAAAGTTGTTTCTGCTAAAGAAAATCGACTTCATGCATGTGTGTGTGTACATATTTAGGGGAGATGCTCTCAAAGATATTTGAAAATTCAACACTCAACTTTAAAAAAATAAAGAAAAATATCTTGTTGAATGAGTTGTTGTTCGGATTTAAAATAGAATAAAATATATAATTTCGTTAAATAAATTGAGATTCAGTTTGACTTTTAAAAAGTTTCTTTTTATTATTTCGATGTTTATTTACATCATCAGTATAGTCTTTTCATGAATGCATTGATTAACATGAAGCTGTTATTTCTTTCTGAATATTTGTATTGCTGACATAATATCGCTGAATTACGAATTACTTGGTTATACAAGGTGGACCCGGAAATTATTCAACCATTTTCATATACGAAACAAGAGTGGCAAATAATACTGGCACTCTGAGGAAATGAGGTTTTTTTATTCTTGAAAGTATTCTCCTTAGGACGTTTCTTACCTATCCTTGTCATCTGCACCGTTCTATTCTCCTTAATCATATCTATGGTTTTAAATTTCTTCTCATTCAACGGCGTTATAAAGAAGTTGTGAGTAGTCGATTCCGAACTAAAGTTACGATGTAATGTTTAAAAAGAAACAAAGAAACAAAGAAACAAATAAAGAAAAAGCAACAACATTAAAAAAAAGCAAAACCCATAAAAGTATAACAAAACTAGATAACTCTTTGTTGATATACTTGCTCAATGAATGAGATGGTTACTCTCTACGCAAACTCACTTAATGACATCTCACTGCTGACTCCTTAAAATGTATGCGAGAGTACACTCGTCATAAAAGTCCTTTCTAATAGGTTTCCAAAGCCGAGCAACCGGTGCACAATATATTCAAAAGTGTCATATACTTCTTGCTATACTTTAAGTCACTCTAAACAAGGTCAGTTGACCACTATAAGCACCGGGTCACAAAATGAGAAATGAAAGATAAGGTAAATAATTAAAATATTACAAGTGATAATAAAATTGAAATCCAAATTAAATCGGACTTTATAGTTTCAGATAAGAAACACTGAGTAGAGAAATCTTTTTCAAAGGCTTGCTCCTTATCTACTATTAATATCCAAAACACGTGGCTGATGCTTTATTCCTGGTTGACATATTTGCTTCTTTGCCAACAGATTCAAGCTCAGATAAAAAGTAGGATTTTTGATTTCTGACTTTTAAGGACGAGAAGAAAGATTTCCTTAATACACTCTTCCTGTTTACAGATCCACTTTCTTATCTGATCTTATAAGCTAAGATTTATCAATTTGTTAATTGAAGATCCATGTAATCTTTTGTATAAAAGACAGAAAGTTCGTTTAAGTTGTTACTTAAAATTTTACGTGAACGAATTTCGAGTTTCAGATCTTCCTGGACTGAGAGTCAATAACTGACTATAAAGTCACGTGATCCGTCATACAGTCTCTCGGAAGCACTTCACAGTACTAAAATGTGTGCAGTCAAAAGCATACCAGATGGCTACAGCCAATGAAAAATAAGAGAAAAAATACAGAGATATAAATATGTAAATGATTATTGTATTTTAGAAAATATTGATTATAATTTATCTTTTGTTAAATATATAAGATTTTTACGAATACAGTTTGATCCGAGGCAAAGGTTGAAGATATATTTTGATTCAATGAATCATGTAGAGGTACTATATTTTCATTTTAGCAGAATTCTAGATTTCTAGATGACGTGCCATGCAACTTGTGTTGTACGTGTTTTCCTAATCTCAAAAATAACTATCATATTTATCTGAGGATAATTATAGGTTCTAATATATTCGCGTATGAGAATGCTTTAGGGCGATGGGAAGAGGAAATAATTTACGAGATGACAGTAATTTCTGATTAACGTGTAGCCATTAAGCTGTTGTCTGTTGCAAAACGATAATATGGCTAACAGAATTTCGAATAAATTCATCATATCTAAAGAAAATTGCAGTATTTAATATTTTGATCGGCACTTTATAGCACGTTGGCATTCCAACTAATCGAGTATGCCGGAGATACAATGAACACACCATCAATTATTATTATTATTATTATTATTATTATTATTATTATTATTATTATTATTGTCTTCCGTCAGTCTCAAGAGACCATAGATCTGAGCCCGAATCTTGGGATAGGTTTGCAAACAGTTATATTGAAGAACCTTAGTTGGCCATGTAGCATATCACTCGTCTGTACACTATTGATGTTTTCCAAAGGAAATGTTTGGGCTGATAAAGCTTAAGTTCAGCGTCACTGGGTGAGTTAATAGAACGAAAGAAGGTCGAACCAGCTTAGAGAATCCATCACTTGGTTTTAAATTCGGAGTTTCCTTTTCGTAGACAAGATACCCGATCAAGGTTAGACAACTCAGTACGCCTTATTTATCTATAGCTGTGGATAGAAAATATGGACAAAGGGGCATTAGCTCAAATTGAAACGCAAACAGCTTCATCCAGGTCTTAAACTAAAAATCATTCATTGATAAATTTACGTCAGTGTTCATTAACCCTATTTTATATTTTATCCCAACGTGTTCAAAATTCAATAACTTCAATGGGCAGTCTAACTACTGGAGCAATCAGTGATCAATAGACTGTGAGTTGATTTATCATTTATCAGCGTAGAAAATGGGATTGAATTATGTTTGAATTCCATCTGAAACTGTTTTTGTTCCCCTTTTACACTAATGATTCCGAGAAATGAATAAATACATCACTCCTTTTTTCACTTGATGTTTCGTCAAAAGTTTCATTTCTGTTGTACCAGAGTAGAAAAAGTGTGACGTCAAGTCCATGTAAGCCAGTCCTACTTAGTTCTTATTATTTGAAGGTAAGATCGGAACGTCCAAAGAACTCTCCTTGCACTAGAGATTTCATGAAGGGTTATTCATTATTAAATAATGAGAAATCCCATTGTATATTTTGACAGAAAATAAAACTCTTCTCTACTAATAATACCATGTTGATAATAAATTATAAAAAGCTTCGTTTTCAGCTTCGAACTTGATAAAATTTTAAGCAAAGATCAATATTAATTCAATACTAAAACTAGACATATTTTATTTCAATATTTATTTTGCTTGGATATTTGTAGAATCATTATCAATACTTACTGTATTTTATCAGTTTCAAATTGTTTTATTATGTAACAATGATCATGAATTGATTATTTTGTTATTTTTTTTATCTTATATTTTCTTACTTTTATGATACTTTAGAGTTTATAATCTATCTATCTATCTGTAAAGAAGGAACATATACAAAACTTTGATCCCAGTCAGATGAATACTTTGTTACCAGGGAGAAGTGACTGGAAGCGATAATTTGATCCTAAACAAAACTTATATGCACTATAATCTGATTCTTCTCAGAAAAGCTAACCCCTTGTATACGTATATGCGTGTGTGTGGGGGGTGCGTACACACACACACACACACACACACAACTGAGTGCTTTAATAAGTCTGTAATGATGAGAAAAGCATTTATTTTACGTAACAAATTTCATTGTCAAACTTGATTTATTTCTTTGTTAATGCACTTACTTCCTTTGTGAATTGTAATCATCAATTGAACATTATTCAGGGAAAATCACACATTAAAATTCGGCTTATTACTACATGTTAGGATAAGAAAGTATGAATGCCCCTGTATATATATATATATATATATATATATATATATATATGTGTGTGTGTGTGTGTGTGTGTGTGTGTGTGTGTGTGTGTGTGTGTGTGTGTGTGTGTGTGCACATATTTCTGTGTGCAGTTTAGTTAGGGTACTTTACTCACATTTTTCGATTTGAAATGATTTTCTTTTATGACCTGAGTTAGCTGGAGAGGAGATGGTCACCGCTAAGTAATTCCTCTGTTTAAGAAATGTTAAGAAGAACCAGCATAACATCTTGCTAATCTCAGAGATCCAGAAGCCAAAACATCGCATCCTGTATAAATCCAAAAGTCATGCAATCCATTTTCAACTTTCAGCTGACAGTCGTTTCAGAACCAAATTGTTCAAATAAACGTCTAACTGTGTCATAAATAAAAGGTCAAATAACATGTTTACCACATGTTCTTCGTGAACAAAAAGTATACATTGATTTGTAAGCCGTCAGTTGCGTGTAACTTCCCGCTGTCCTGACTTGCATAGTAGGAATGGGTCAAGCTAATAATATAGTTAAATAATCATGGATCAAAATAGGCGTGGGGAGGCGTATCAGCATGGAAAGTTCGAGTTCCCGTTGTGGGTGTTCATTTTGCACTAATGGCTTGGGAAAGGCATGAATCCATCTATCCCTACATTTTGAAAAATCAATAGATATTCTGGTAAAAATCTTTCGTTAGTGTTGTGAGTGGTGACGAAGAGAGAGAGAGAGGGGGGGAGAAGCGAGCATTTGCACAAGATATACTGATATAATTCTCATACTTGACCTGGGAATAGCATTAAGAATCTAACACTCAAGTTGTCGACATTGATAGAGTTGAATTATAAAACCAGAACATTTACTAGCTTTTTTTTTTCGTGTCTACCAACAAAGAGCAAGTAACAAGACTATTCTTGGATGACTAGCAAGGAGACAGAAGCTGCAAAAGATTCGATTGAAGCTTTTAAATATGATTTTGCAAAAGAACAAAAAAAAAACCCCAAAAAACAAAAAAAAAAACAAAGCAAAACTCTTTACTGCCATAAATTTCTTCATCAATATTTAAATTGAAAAGCATCTAAATATAAACAACATAACAGTGATTCCGAAGAATATAGTTTATTACATTAATTATTCTGATTCGTCTTTTATAACAGATTGAATAATTCACAATCATATCAAATAATCTTTGCTGATGTTATTGAGGATATGAAAAAGAAAACGTCAGAACTGATTTCTAATGATTACCAGATACAGCACACAGCACAGTTTGTGATAAAAAAAAAATAATACAACTATATTGCAATGATGGAACAATAATCTTATTATAATTCACTAAATGTTCGCCCGTACCCCTAAGGTTTCATTTTTTCTGGCCGAATTTCTATTAATCTTACAGAAAATATCGTCATTACTTAGAAAGTTTTAAACAGTATTTGGTAAATACAGTAATCTCAAAAGTTAACACCGTAATTTGCTTGACATTCAACGATCACTGACGTCATTTTCAAAGCTCTCATCGACGATTTTTTAAATCTTATTATAACTCGCAGTACTTACCTGTATTATTGATGGGTTTTAAGATGTTCACTGCTGTTCGTAAAAGACTTTGTGTGAAAACCTCTTATTCATTCATTCTTAACATGCATCTTAATTTCAACATCTAATATTACAAATATTTTCTATATGAAAGAACCTCTGAACGGACAATTTTGCTTGCAATGTATTTGCCCTCGTTTGATGAAGAATTAAAAAAAAAGTTAATTCAAAGAGCCCGTGTTCACAGTGCTACTAAGATGTCTATTTTATTTTTCTCTGTATGGAAACTATTATCATTTGTTTGGGAAATTTTTCATTTCCAGGAAAAGTTTAATAGTCAAAGTAAGAAAAGATTATATATAAAGCATGATCTATAATATTTGTAAGTGATGTACTCCTATGGACCCCCACATATGGCCAAGCATACAGCAGCTATGTGAGGACACAGGATGTAACCCAGAAGACCTGACGGAGGCGATGAATGATAGGGAGAAGTGGCGAGAGATGGTCAGGGATATCCGTGCTGGCGGCACGACATGATGATGATGATGATAATGTTTTTATAGTACTAAACTGGAATCTAATTTTGTGTTCATCATTATGACTGTGAATGTTCAATTCACAAAGCAAAAAACTTCTAAATCGGACTCAGACGTTGTGTACTTTACGCCGAAAAATATGCTCAGGGGAATTTTTCGTTAAACCCAGGAAGCTTATAAAGCTTCCTGGGTTAAAAAATAAGATAAAAAATAAAGCGACAAAATAATAAATAGTATTTTCTTTTACTCAACGACTTCGAACGAAGTTTCATGGTTTCAAAATAAATGTGACATAATTTTTGCCTATTAAAATAATTTATTTTTTGAATTATTTAAAATCTGCTGTTCTGAAAATGAGCTCTAGTTTAAGGTTTTGTTTAGGGTTATACATACATGGTACATCAAGACCCTTTCATTTGCTTTGACCTTTAAACTTAATTTTCCTTCACAAAAGATGACCATTTCAATTCAGGGGTGATTAAACAAAATTCGAAATCATTTTTTCCTCCAAAAAATATGTAATACTGAAAATGAGAAAATAAAATTCCAGAAAATGAAATTACATGTTTTTGGAATTTCAATATAAGATTAATTAACGGGATTTTTTTCTTCAAAATTTTGAACTAATATTTTTACCTGCATTTTATATTTTTATATTATTTTGGCAAAAACAATGTTTATCCTGTTATATTTATATAGCTCTCTTCTGTCAATCAATAACACTAGTATTATTTCCTGACCACTGACAATCCTTATCCTTATGTATAGCAGGGTATTTACATTCCACATTAATAAATCCCATTGTGTTCCTAGCACTTACATTAAATTCGGACTATAATGATAACTTTCTTCTTAATTTTTAGTGTATTTCTACAGCAAAATCATTACAAACTTTTGTAGTGTGTAAATACATTTCTAATGATTTTGCTATAGAAATGCATTGAAAATTAGGAAGATTTTACAAATTTTCGTCTCACTTTTGTTTGAGAAAGTTATGGCGAATTTGATTTACCTCGCCTTACTGCTCCTGGCAGGATTTGACTCGGGCTTATTTTTAAGTGAAGACTCTTACGCATATGCATGTATTTAGTCAAATTCTTCACTACAGACATGATGTGACACAGGGTCAATTTTTAAATGAAGACGTATATGTATGTATTTAGCCAAATCCTTCGCTATAAACACGATATGACACAAGATCAATTTTTAAGCGGGATAAAACTAATTTGAATCGAATTTTTCCTTCTCTTTGACAAGTTGTCTAGTCAAGGTTAAAGAATTCAGTCTGCCTGGCTATTTACGAATAACAAGGAGAACAGGTAGGTTCATTTCATTTCCAAGGGCATGAATTCGAAGTGAAACAGACTTGAACTCGAGTGAACGATTACATATCCTTCTACGATAACCATTATACTCAGTGGCGGCTCTCACACATATGTATTCACATTTGAGGATGGTGCCAAAAATAGCATAGACGAATTCCCCCTTTCTAAAAATATTTATTCTCTATATCTGTTCTCATTTCTATTTATTTGATGGAAATGTTAGGCTTATTCCTTACATATGCTCTCACTACTTACTGTGTCACACGGTATAGGTAACCATTTGAGTGAATGAACATTTAGAAGAATTTGTTTATTTGCTTTTATATCTTGAGTATAATTTATTTTTGTTAATTTGTACAACTTACAAATCGTTTAATATCAATAACTATCTGCAGCAGCCTTTAATCCTTGGCTGTGATCACGTGATATCGACTTTCATTTATCAGATAAGACTTTAAGTTGATTTGATTTCGTCACGGTGATACTATTTTGTGAGGAAAAAAAAAAAGAACTTAAACGGACAAAATGAAAGATCAATTAGAATAGGAAAAAAACTCTTTTAGAATAATTATTAAAATTCAGCGCCTAATTTATTTTTGGTTTTAAGTAAATGCATATAAACATTGAAACGAAGGGCAAGTAACTCTGATAGCATTATGACCGGTAATACCTATTTATTCATGGGACATGTTAAAAATCTCTTGTTAACGCTACTCACTGCAATAAGTCTATCATACTCCACGGATTAAGGAACAGAATCTGTATCAAACTCAAAACCATTCTATATTTTTGTTGTATTTTTGTATGATAGACACAATTATTATGTTTCATGAGCAATATTTGTTTTAATTAGTTGTCATGAGTACTTAATTAACAAACAACTTAAGTGTTCTTTATTAAACTCAGCTAAATCTGACACAAGGCCAGTTTTGTGAGCCGTACAGTGGATATGGAACAAACCTCTTTAAGCATTGCCTTATAAGAGGCGTCCAAATTATAAGTTTATCTTTAAAACTCTATTCTGAATTATTAGTTTATTAAAAAAAAACACTTCTCAGTTCTAAATCAAAACAAATTTACGCTGGTTACTTTTGTTAGAATATTTCACTAGTGCAAGAATAAGGAACAATTTATTCATAAATAGTTCAGATTTTTAGTAATTATCATAGAATAAGTTTTGTATTAATTATAATTGGATATTAAAATTTATAGAAATCAAAACTCTTTGTGTGTGTTTCACTTATAAAAACAATATTAGCAAATAACTTTATTTAAATAAATCGTTTATTTTAACAATTTTCACCGGTACAGTTTAACTATTTCTTCAAATCTGAATGGATGAATTTTTACATTTCTCGAACTGTCTTTAAATCTGTTGACATTATGTTCAGATTTCTTCAAAATCACCTGAATATCTATTGTTTTATTTACAAATCTTAGATTTGTTAAAAAAAAAGGTTCATTTTCCCCATTTATTTATGTTAATTAACAGATTACCAACTTCGCAAACAACTTAAAAAATGAATTAAACTTGAATAATGTAACCGAGATAGTTTCTAAGTTCCTTCAAGTTAAACGTTACTTTTTAATGTTTTTAAAAACTTACGGGTTAAGATTTTATACTTAAAGTATTAAAAAAAAAAACGACATCTTTAGAAAATGTCAAACTGCTTGTGGCAACTGTAATTTGAGTTGGACAGGAAATGAGGGGTCAGTTTTAGTATTCATAAAAGGTTGGACTGATCCCTCAGTTCATCATTTTGAGAAGATTAATTAATGCTATGCTTGCTTGTTTCAAATCTGGCATAATTATCGATGAAGAAATTGATATATCTTTATTTTCTGACCGAAATTTATAGGTATTTCCCACCTGTACCTGAGATCAGTGTTCAAACTCAGAAATAAAAAAATAAAACAAAATAAAAAAAAACCCAAAAAACTGTAGAATACTTCTTTTCAAGGCCAGCATGCAAAAGGGACAATCCTCCCATGGAAAACTGGGGCAAAATAATCTTCTTCGATCCATTTGACCTTTTGTTGTACTAATTGTACAATTTTGGTTTCTTCGTCGTAGAGATATAATTAGCATTCTAGTTTAGCAGATGACTACTATTGTGTTGTATCTTCGATGATCACTGAGTGCCCTATTATATTTGGCTTTATTCCAGACTTAGCAAATTTTATGAAATACCCATTCATTGTCTCTAATTTTGTTTGTACCTTTTTGAATTATTGTTTGCAGATTTTAAATAACATCTAACTTTTTAAAATAATTTATTCTGTCGGAAAATCACAGTTTAAATAATCCTTTTAATCTATGAATTAGCAATTATGAATTAATATAATCAATTTTATTTTGATTACTAGTTTTTGAGTAGTAAATTCTCCGGCCTTCCTAATGTTGTTTGAAACTATGAGATGAAGTATTTATTTCATTTTATGAAATATTCGAATAAGTAACATCGTCTTTATTGTTTCAATCACTCTGTTTTAGCCGCAATAGTTTTTGGTTTTGTCTCTGATGCCTGAAAATTTGTAGAGAAATCATATCATTATATGAGAGGAATAATTTTCAAGCCTTATCTCTTGTTTTTCCATCATAACTTTCGGCTGAACGATGCTTGTTTATTTATTACAGGGATGTTGTATAGTATATCCTGTGAATATTTTTGATAAAGCATTGTCGATTATTATTATTATCATTATTATTATTATTATTAGAGTTTTTCACATCAGCGTTAGCTGATGGTTTTTCACTGGAGTCTGGGTGACAGCAAGTCTGCCCAAGTCTCCAGGACACGTCTCAGGATTCTAACCGTTCTCAGTATTGCTGTCGTTTGGATAGTCTCTACCCATCCGCCAACTTCCAAGTCCTCCAGGCCTTTTAATAATCCTTTAGTTATTGTGCCGAAAGCACCAATCACAATTGGCACAATCGTTACTTTCATGTTCCACAGCTTTTTCAATTCTCTAGCAAGGTCGAGGTACTTATCCTTCTTTTCACTTTCATTCAGATTTATTCTGTGGTCCGCCGGGACAGCAAAGTTAACAATTTTGCAAATTCTCTTTTTTTTTGTTGATTATTATAAGGTCTGGATTAAATGATCCGTTTGTATGTTAAAGTCCTATAGGAGTTTATGCGTGTCATTTTCTAGGACAGGTGCTGGCTTATTATTATTATCATTATTAACAATAATAATAACAAAAATAATAATAATAAAATTAATAATGATAATAATAATTTGACAAGTAATTTAGCTTCATCTTTTAATTTTAATTGATTTTTTATCCATATATGTCAGTGTCAATAAAGAATAAGCTTTCGGTTATTCTGAAACTCACCTCCCTTTTTGTATCGAGGAAACCAGATTATCCCTACTTATTCTTTTATCAATTAATACTGTTCTGGTACGCGTTGTTTCTCACTGTTGTTGAATGTCGTCTCGAGTTAGTTGCGATAAAACAAAAATTACTTCCTAAATCTTGAATGTCAATCCAAAATTTAATATTATAACTTATTTTGTTTAGGCATAAATCCAAATTATAAAATTTATTCCATATTTATACATTTATTCTTTTCTTTGGGAATGTTAGCAAAAAATAGGTTGCTTATAAAAATCAGTTGCTTATAACTCTTTGAATATTTCTAAGGGTAAGAAACACCTGATGAAAGTCAGAGAAACGATCGATAGGAAGGTTGTAATCAAACTAAAATAAAAATGCTACTTCAAGGAATTAATTAAATAATAACTGGAGTTTAAATAAAATTTTCAGACAACACATGGAAGGTCGGAGAACTAACCAGTCGAAAAGCTTTGATAATAAAAATAAAACCGAGGCTACTAATCCAAACACACACAAAGATTGATACGATAATCCTCTAAGACGATATTTTCACTGTAATTTTTCTGAAGTCGATCAGTGATAATCCAGTGGTACAATGTAAAAATATACTCAACAGTAAATGAACATTTTTGAGGATATTTTGAGCAGTAATGACCTCAAAAGGTTACAAGGTGTTGGGGATAAAAGAAGCTAAATTTAAAACCATCATCCAATTTGGTTGCTTCATTTTAATTCTGACAAATTTATAGAGAATTAAATTCACCATGGAAAAGAAATGAACGGTCTTAATTCCTTTCATTTAAGTTAATTAATTTATCAGCTGTGAATATTGCTGCAATTTCATTAACAGAGGTGATTCAATATTAAAAGTAGAGAGTTTCATTTGGAAGTTTATTATACAAAACGTAGAGATCAGAGATTGAATATTATATTTTTTCAGATATATTTGACAAAAATGAATATATATATATATATATATATATATATATATATATATATATATATATATATATATATATATGTGTGTGTGTGTGTGTGTGTGTGTGTGTGTGTGTGTGGTGCATGCACACAAAAACACTAACACGTATATGTATGATTTTTTAGTTGGGATACATATATAAATGTGTGTTTGTGTAGATGCATTTCACACACACACACACACATACACACACATACACATATATATATATATATGTATGTATATATATTCATTTTTGTGTTGTGTCTACTCGGTGAGTAAAATAATTGAACCATTTGACCGTATCCAAATCCAGAAAAATGCCAGGATTCTAAATACTCATTTTCATAATAATTAAACAAACCCTAAACACAATCTACCTTTCGTTCATTTCATTTTATGCCAAAATGAAGTTTACATCTTTTAGATAGATAGATAGATAGATAGATATTAAAAAGCTTAGATAGATAGATAGATAGATAGATAGTCTATCGATCATATGGAAATCTGATCTATCCAATAAAATAGGATTCCTTACAAGCTGTACCTGCGTTCATACTACTATATGGATGCACCACATAGACATTAACAAAATTCTTACAGAAATATTTAGCTGGAAACTATACGAGAATGCTGCGTGCTGTCTTCAACAAATCCTAGAAGCAACACTCCACAAAACAGTACAGCCACCCGCTTCCTATCTCACAAGTAAGAAAACAAGTCATGCGGTTCAATGCTGGAGGAGCAACAACGAACTCATGAATGACGTTCTCATATGGACTCCTATACATCAACGTACCAATTTTGGTCGACTAGTAGAAACTTACATCAGTTCTGTATTGATACAGGATGCTATCTAGAAAACCTCTCAGGAGCGATGGAGGATAAGGATGGGTGGCGAGTGAGATTCAGGGCAATCCATGCAGTTAGAGTGACTTGATGATGATGATGATGATGATGATGATATAAACACACTCCCACATATTTTTATGTGCATATACATAATATATGAGTGTGAATGTGTTTAAGTTTCGTAATCGTGTACCCGTATGCTAAAGAGTAAACGAAACCCGTTCTTAATTTCATTTTTTCCAAAATTAACTGTTACCTGCAAATGGGTGACATCTTCTGTAAATCATAAATTATAACTTGAAAGGGATGGATCTTTGAGAATCGGCTCAAAGTTGTCCATCCGCCAGTTTTAAAAGTAATCCCTAAACCTTTTTTCATTCTTCTAGAACCTTTAATAAATACTTTTTCTTGTACTTTTGAATTCAAAACCTATGCAAATGTATCCCCCATATATATATATATATATATATATATATATATATATATATATATATATATATGTGTGTGTGTGTGTGTGTGTGTATGTTTGTGTGTGTGAGTGTGTGTGTGTGTGTTTGAGTGTATGTTTATATATACATATACATTGTATAAAGAAACAACCGAATCACTCATCTTAAAACGGTCATGTGATGCAGAACCTTAATTCTAAGAATAGATGCATCTATCGATCTAACTATCTATCTATCTAGTGAGTGTGTGTGTGTGTGTGTGTGTGTGTGTGTGTGTGTGTGTGTGTGTGTGTGTGTGTGCTTGTGTGTGTGAAAGAGAGAGAGAGCAAAATAGCGAGAGAGAAAGAGAGAGAGAGAGAGAGAAAGGGGTGGTTACACAAATGTTTGGGAAGATAGAAACATATTTTTCAGAACAAATTTGAATAACCCTTTATATATTTATAATGTATCAGTTAAAGAATTACAATTTCAAAATATTGTCGCATTTATTCAAGTTGGTCAACCTGCTTGTAAAATATATCTACTGTTTTCTGAATGCCAACAAAACTATTTTGAAGAAAACTTAGTTAATGTCCAATAAAAAAGCAGATAGACGCATCATGTAGACTGTGCACTCATCTAAGATGAATCAATTGACAAGCAAATTTCCCATAATCAGTGAAAACAAAGACAATAAATAGAAGGAATATTTCGCCTAAATTATCATCTTATGACGGTTGAACATTTTACAAAATAGATAAATAAATATAACTTTAATCTTTATCAAGAGAGAGTTGCTTAATCCTTTATGGATATGAGCGAATCCATGGCAACAGAGGTGCACATATGTTTTGTGTGTGTGTGTGTGTGTGTGTGTGTGTGAATGTGTGTGTGTCTGTGTGTGCACGCGTGTGTGTGTGTGAGTGTGTGTCTGTGTGTGAGCGCATGGGTAGACGCGTGTGCACACGTGTATATGCAAAATGTATATATCTCTGCGTCGTTCGCCGATCTTCTAATCCACTCAAAATTTGATCAACGTCTTTTATAGATAATAATCATTTGTTTACTTTTCGTAAACCGATGTTAGTCTGAAATATGGGTCAAATATATTTAGATGTCTTGATGTTGTGTAATCTAACACACACACACACACACACACACACACACACACACACACACACACACACACACACACACACCGGCCCATTGTTCTAATGGGTTGAGTGTTCGCCAATGGCCATGGACACCAGTGTTCAATTCCAGGTCGAGTCATACCACAGACTCAAAAAGTCGTACTTGATGCCTCTTTGCTTAACACTCAGTATTATAAAGTTCATAACGAGGGTAAAGAGGAGCAATTCAGAGAAAGGAGTAGTGCTCTCCCCTACACATCGTTATAGTAACTAATGAAAAAAGAGCCTTCGGGTCACCCTTGACAACGGTCGCCAACGTTACATATATATATATATATATATATATATATATATATATATATATATATATATATATATATATAAAGATCAATTATTCATTATTTCTAACAAAATACGGAGAAACTTTAATTTTTCACTTATCATTGGTTTGAATTTAGGAAAAAAAGCCCCCAGAAATAAAACGAACAACAACAAAAAACTAAAAAGGAAAAAAAAAAAAAGAAGGAAAATGACTTAACGTTTTATTGCTTTGCAGCAAGGCCAAAACCTATTTCGATCATAAAACATTTCCGACTGTAGCTTAATTTACTGAGATAGAAATGAACAATCAATGAAACCTTAATTTTCTCCAAAATAGGGCTAAACATGACACTTACTTCATCGGGTTTTCCACTGATGAAAGTTCCTTGAAAACCCTTCTTTTATTCAAGATTGCAGTTGCCCAATCCTCTTATTTTTAATGTCATCCATATCCTTGAATCTTTTATCCTGGATCCGAATTTTTAGCTTAAAATACAAGAAAAATCTCACGGGGAATACTGGTGAATAGGAACGGTGCTGAACTCGTACAATCCTGTGTTTCGTTAAAAAATATCTTCATAATTTTTTTCAATTAGTCACTGAATCGTATGCATTCGAGACATCTAGATATTAGCACTTTATTAAATAAGTTGCTCAGCAGTGAATACGTCTTTATATATATATATATATATATATATATATAATATTTATTTATATATTATAAAAAGAGATGAAATATAAATAAGCAAAGTTGCATGAAAGTGTTCAAGATATTAACCCTAAGACATCAATATCATGTTTTTGTTGAGTGCGTTACTCATAGTTTCCTATGGAGCACACA
>OY757918.1:110033639-110036139 GCA_963585895.1 Sepioteuthis lessoniana
TTGTAAATTACATCCATTTGATCCATGCATTAAAAAAAACCCTTTGGCAAATGATAGATAAATTTACTTCCCTATATTTTTTCCGTTCTCTAAAAAAAATTTTTTGAGGATTAATTCGTCACGTGGTCAAATCTGAACTTTGAACAAGTCGGTCTATTGTTTGAGCGCACTTCCTATGAAAGTGATTGCGTGCGTGTGTCAATTTGTTTGAGACTTTTATTTGATGAACATATCAAGACTGATGCAAAGACGACATAAAACTATATATTTTACTCACTGGTGGAGGAAAATCATCAATAAAATAAAACAAATTTATATCTCATAATATCACTCCAATAGTAAATAAAGAATACATATATATATCACCATTAGGTTCCAATTGGAACAGCGGCAAATGTTGATATTGATAGTTTTATTTTGTAAGGAGTGAAGCATGTGTGTGTATGTATCCGTGTGTGTGTGTGTGTGTGTGTGTGTGTGTTTACCAAGACCTTCGCATCTGTAAGATGGAACACAAAGTCAGTTTTTAAGAGGAGTTTGAATTCAGAGTTTTCCTTCTCTCAGATTAGTTGCCCTACCAAGTTTCAATTGCCCAATCTGGCCTACTATCTATCCATAACTAGAAGCAGAGTAGGTGAATGCATACCTTTCCCAAGATTATTTGAGCTATATGAAGCTTTTGAAAATCGTTGATCTTCAGGCTGTCATTTTTGTAGCTCTAAATTTGAATTTCTTTAAAAAAAAGTGAACCCTAATATTTCTATATCCACAACTTGATAAAGATATATAGTAAGACTTATTTAATCTGTCGTAGAGTCGTGATTCTTAGGTATGATCGAACTCACTACACTACCAAAGGTCTATGAGTCAAACTCACTAAGCGTTGCGCGACGGCGGCAGACCGAAGTAGATATTTACTCAGCTTATTTTTGTCAGATATAGAGCAAGAAAGGTGTGTCTCAGTAAGAATCGGACTTGAATCACTATAGCTTGTTGAAATAAGCTTGCGAGCCAGTACTTTTCAATTAGTGAGTATAAAATCGAACGATCACAGGAAAGAAAAGGGTGACAGAACGAAGATAAAAATAAATAGGTGTAAAGACATCGAAAATATTTTGTTAATCATAAACGTAACCATGGCAACAAGATTCTTGAAATAACAGCATTGAGTGGGCGTCGCAGTTTAAATTGTAGAAATCCTCTTTCCAAAACAAGAACTCTTGAAATAAACATAGTTCCAACACTGAAGAGGAATGATTGATATTTCGGATGAATAATATTTTTATGGATAAGCAATACATTATGTACAGAGCGCAAAACCCCAAAACAAACATAATCTAATTTTAAGTAGAAAAAATATATATTTTATTTGCAGTTTAAAACCTTGTGTTGAACAAGTAGTTATTTTTTTGTATTAATTATAATTAACTTAGTCGATTATATTGACAAACGAATGAATATTTGGAAATTCCAGGATACTCACGAATCAGAAATTGTCGTCAATGCTGGTACCGAACTGAAGATATCTCTTAAATCGACACAAATCTTGACAAAATACAAAATGGAATCACGTTTAAACGAAACCCAGATTCTAACAAATAAGGATACATATTGATAAAGTGGTTTTCCTAAGATCCAGGGAAAAAGTTGAATTAAACTCAACCATATTTAGTTCATGATACAGCTTATGTAGACAACGTCTTTATCGATTGAGCCAAGGTATTCATCCATTCCAGTAAAAATGTTCGAAGGAGACACAATATTTGTTGTCATGGCTACGTTCATCGGCTCCCTCGTATTTTGTGACCTTAAGGTTTTCGATCCAATTTTTTAGATCTATTAATATATTGATTTATTTACTGCTTTTTTTAAGTTCTGTATTTTATTTGTCAAACCTATTGGTTGAAACATAGAAGAAATCCCATTGTATTAAGTAGATGTACCCGAAATAGACACGTTTCATAACATTTTAATTACGTGAAAAGATTTGATAACAATTCTTTATCTATCTATCTATCTATCTATCTATCTATCTATCTCTGTTCATTCATATGTATCAACCAATATCTATGTCTGTCGGTTCATTATCTATCCCAGTCTGTTCATCTCTCTCTCTCTCAATCTATCTATCTATCTATCTATCTATCTATCTATCTATCTATCTATCTCTGTGTGTGTGTGTGTGTGTGTGTGTGTGTGTGTGTGTGTGTGTGTGTGCATATATAGTCGGTTCATATCAATCAATCTGCCATTATATAATCTCAAATACTCCAATCTTTCCTTATTTTTATATTTCTTTACGTATCTATCTATCTATCTATCTATCTGCCATTATTTTATCTCCAGTATTTCCTTTTTTATCTTTCTTTACCTGTCTAGCTAAATATCAACACCAACTGCATGATTGTACGGATGCCATAAAAATGTCGACTTTCTCTTGTCAAACTCTACATCCATTCTTCAGATTATTTACCATTTTCTCTCTCTCTCTCTCTCTCTC
>OY757918.1:110038639-110161139 GCA_963585895.1 Sepioteuthis lessoniana
ATAAAATGTCATGAAACCTGCGGTCGCAAACTAGCTTCCATGCTAATAAATACATAAAAAAATATATATATATTTACTCAGTATTGTTATATAAGAGCTCTATCACAGATATTGAGCACTCTCCAAATTATATCGCATTTGGTTTGCCACAGATCCACGAAGTGAGATAGTGACAACCAAGACTGTTACAATATGTATATATTAATGAATTTCAATATATAACTTCAAATAAATAAACACATACAAGCAAATAAAAATTAGATTGCACTCAGAAATAAAACACACACACACACACACACATATATATATATATATATATATATATATATATATATAAGATTAGAGGAATGCAGAAACTCACAAGGCATATGGAAAAGAATGATAGTAACAAATAGTTTAGGTTATATAAGATACAAAGAATTCTCCTAGTTTTCAAATTTCAGATCTTTGCAATTTTCTAATGTATGAAATGTAGATAATGAGTACTTATTATTACTTATTTTTATTTACTAAGAATAATCGTGACTTAGTTTACCTGAATTTCGATCACGAATGAATCTTTTGAATATAAATTTATTTACATAAAAGAATAGACCCAAGAGATTGGTTGATTGAAATCAAAGTTAAGGCAAGTAAATACCAATATCTTCCACAAAACTACAAAAAATCTTTGATTGGCATGTCTGATGACATAGGTTTGAGAATTTCACAAAGGAAACCCTTGATTATTTCTTGGCATATATTTTTCATTAACCTTTGTTGCGCTGATTATTTGGTAAATGAATATTTTGTGCCACAGATCTCTCCAGATAAAGAGAGCTGATGGATAACTTTCTTGTCTCTCTACCTTGATGTAACGATAACCAGGTCTTGCTCAAATCGAAACTCGAATACAATTCAGAAGTTTCTAAATCACAAACAGACGATCTCAAAGAAAAGAATGCCCTATTTTAACTTTTTTTTTTTTGTTTATTTTTATCAAAACAATAACAAACTAAAGTGAATGTTGAAAAAGTCGTGCACAGATATGAATAAATATCTATCAAAAATGTGAGCACACTCCTTCTCTAACTTTCTGTCGCTTCTCTCTCTCTCTCTCTCTCTCTCTCTCTCTCCCTGTCTCCGTATCTCAGTCTCTGTCTTTCTTTATCTCTATCCCTCAAGCAAAGACACATATATATTCAATGGTGAATATAAATCACCTGGTTTTGAACTTAGATTTTGATAAAAATGTAATAACTTCGCATTAGACCACAGATTTATTGATCCACACTTGAATATATATATATATATATATATATATGTGTGTGTGTGTGTGTGTGTGTGTGTGTGTGAGAGAGAGAGAGAGAGAGAGAGAGAGAGAGAGAGAGAGGTTTTGTGATACATGTTTATGCTTTATCAGTAATATATATATATATATATATATATATGTGTGTGTGTGTGTGTGTTTGTGTGTGTGTGTTTGTTTGTGTGTGTGTGTGTGTGTGTGAGAGAGAGAGAGAGATAGAGAGGTTTTGTGATACATGTTTATGCTTTATCAGTAATATATATATATATATATATATATATATATATATATATATATATCAGCCAATTGTATAAAACTGTCCGTGTTTGAAGGCATCTATCTATCTATCTATCTCCAGTGTAAACATGTTGTGTTGAATGAAAAAGACATGCGTACATAGTTTCTGAGCTATAAAACAAATCTCAATGAACAGTGTGTTTTGATGAAGTCGGTATGCTGAAACAATTGATAAATCGTCAGACAATGATAGGTAGATAGATCAATCAATAAACTGCCAAATTCTTGTTGATATTCATATAGATGGACAATAGTGAGAATATAATGTGATAGATAAACATTGAAACTTTAAAGTTGAGTGGAAGAAACTAATATTCATTGCTTACAAGACCATCTGAACTCTGAAAATGATTGCTCTCTTTCCCGTCAACGGTAAGTAGCAAAATGATGGCAAGACAAATAAGACGTGACCAAATATAAACAGAACTAAGCAATTTCATGGAACCGTGAAGCTTCTTTCTTTTAATGGTTGGAAAAATATATCAAAATAAAGAATTTACGCCAACATACAATATTGAGAGAAATGCCTTGTTAAGATAATCAAAGAAAGGAAAAGTAATTAACAACCTTTGTAATCATAATAAAAGGGATCGCTTGGGAATGATAAGTTCAAGTAACGTGCAAAGATTAAGTAAATATTTGGATTGGAGAGTGAATATCTTAAAATAGATGTATAATAAGCTTAGCTTACTCTGGAAGGAGGTCAATACAGTCAGTGAGAATCAGAATTACAACAGAAAAGAATTGCCCTCTTCTGTATCATTCGACAGAAGGAACATAATCTTGCCATATAAGAAACGTTACTTAATCTGATATAGGGCCAACAGTTAAAAATTTTATGAGGATTCAACTCATGACTCAAAATCTGCAAGATTTCTTTACTTGCTATCGTTCTATTTCAGGTGCTAATTGTTGATATTCAGTAAATAAAGCTTAGTCAGATATAAGGCCACAACAAATGAGCAACAACTAAGGCTTGAATAGACTTTGCTAATGGTTTAAAAGACTAAGTTTTCAGTGGGTTTTTTTTTGTTTTTGTTTTTAGCAGGTGCTTTGATGTAGATTAAGTTAATTATCTTAGCACAAATCCACAGCTCTGGGGTCTGCAGTAGAGGCGTGGTTTTTGGTTCTGCACCTTCAGCTAATAATAGAGTTTCTTTGATTTTACAAGTACGCAACCTGATAGATTGTTGACGGAAGATTTAGTTATTGATGCAGTGTGCATATGAGTAACAAATGTTACTAAAACAGTGAGAAGAAAAGAGATAAAAATTTCTTTGAGATGTGAAGTGTTTAATAAGTAACAGACATTTCTGATTTTACAAGTACAAGGATAGATAGAAAACACATAATTTAAAAAGATAAATTGACGTTTTTATATATTTGCACAATGATTGTAATGTGGTCCTCGTTTCCAAATCTCAGAGATATTTGGTAAGTTAATAAATAATGATTTTGATGCATCAATGGGTAGGTATAATATTTACTTATAAAGGAGTTTACTTAGATAAAATGGCCGTTGAAAAGGAACTCACATTTGAACCTTAAACTCTGATATTCCATTTATTGAATTATTGTTGATATAACTATAAAAATAACTATTTAAATAAGTGAAGATGTAAATAAATAAACAAGCCTATGGCAAAAAGGAAGTAAGGAAGGAAATCTATTGGAATAGGAGTTGTGGAAGAGGAGAAGGAAGAGGAGGAGCTCTCAGAGTAAGTTGACTAACGAGAAGAGACTCATTTTGGTTTTCCCTCTCTTAAACAGGTTGCCATACCAAGGTTAAAGAGCCTAGTCTGCCCTACAATTCCCCTATAGCTAAAGGGAGAATAGTTATATGTATAACTTTCCTAAGGGTATTAATCATATGATGAATTCAAGTAGCCTCTTCCTGAATTTGAACTCGAGTCACAGCGTCCATTTCCTCCAACAATAATTGTTATACCACAATCACCTCCATTAAAGAGTTATCAGAAATTTTGTATGCTTGGCACTTCTACTTGCATAGAATTTACAAGAACTAAAATGGCCTTGTTAAGTGTCCATGGAATTTGTTGTGTATAGGGGTGGTAATTATTGGTATTGTTCGAAAATCGAACGTCATGCACTCTTATCATTTTAAGCTTCATTATTCTATTAACTATAATCAGTTGTTACCATTTTTACCAGTATTTATTTCATTTTAATTTCATTTACTTTTTGTCGCACCTACTTCAACCTGATCTCTAGTTAGAAATAAATTTTTGGTAAGATTTGAACTTGCATCTATTTTTTTTCTTGGGAAGCATGTCTTTGCGCGACAACTGCCCAACTATCTCGCCTTATGGAAGCCACCAATTGCAAAAACTCTATTAAAAAAAAGACAAAAAGCATAAACAAAACTATAGAGTTTATTCCCAATTTTTCTTGAGTAGTGCAGCTATTTTTATGTGCTCAAGAAATATGAGTCGAAAATTTGATATTTTGCGGGATTCCTGTGAAAAAGACCAAAAGAAGAAATAACTTGCGATCATTTATAGCAAAGGAAAATTCTATCAATACTTTGGAAATTCTACCAATACTTCGGAAAAATTAGTATGAAGGTTTGACCCAGATTCTAATAATTACACTGAAATTATTAGAGTCGATACCATTATTATTTAGAGCATAATTGTAATATTCATTTAGTGTACATCCTCTTAAGAACAAAATATTCATATAATATTTGCTTGAGTGTTTTAAATTGGAGTGTGCATATCTGTATCAACACGACAAGAATACTTACCGGAAGTGATACAATTGACAACATTTTGTGAAGAAAAAGGCAAAGACAAAACACTCCAGGACATTATAAATATTTAGGTTATTATTTCAGTTACTAATGACATCATTAACATTTTTGGGATCACAGACCCTCGAAACCCTTAAAATAAAGTCATAAAAAATGTGTTATTGGTGCCAGCCTGCAGTAATAAACACAATGACAACTGAGTTTACAAGTGTTATGGTGGTGTGAGTGTGAATAATAACAACATTGTGAGAACCAGATAGGAAAGCCAGACCTGTACTTACCCTAATGTTGTCATGGTAACTATAGTGTACCAAAATGCCTCTGGAATACTGGTGAATTTTGTTCTCGTCACGTTCTTTTCCGCGTAAAACATCACAGTTGCAAAAATTATGATAGCCATCGTTAGAGAGAATAGCAGGAAGCCAAGTTCGCTGGCGCAACTTTTAAGGGTGTAACCTAAAATCCGTAATCCTTGTGAATGCCTGGAGAATTTGAAAATCCTAAAGACGCGAAATACACGAAGCGTTACAAAAGCTCCACTCACGTCATCGTTGTCCGTTATAACCAGGCCAATATAATACGGGAGAATGGCCACCACATCTATAATACTCATGACACTTCTTATAAACTTGCATCTGTCGGGCGCTGCATACGCCCTTAAGAGGTACTCCGCCGTGAAAATCATGACACATGCAGTATCCAGACAAAAGAACGCTAATTCGTACCTCTCCCCACAGGGAGGGTTTTCATTTGTTTCTGGAATTATCCCGCATGGCACAGTCTCCACTACATTAGCCATGACAGAGACCGCAATAAAAAAACCAGTTACGTAGTAAAAAACAAGTGCAGTCGTACCGATGTGGGGATTCTCAAAGGCCCGCCAGAATTTCTCCCTGATAGTCACCGCTGGTTTGCTGTCCCCATTTTCTGATGCTTTGTCGTCAAGAAGACGTTCGCTATTTTCCCTTCGTCTGTCCTTGTAATCCTCGTAACAGCAGTCCCCTATAAGGTCCGGCATAATTCCAAAGAATGCCATTTCCTCATCGTAAGACTGTATACACTCATGTTTGGGGTAATGAAGTTTACCCGTTCTATAGTAATTCAAGACATGCCGGAAAAACTCGGGATCACGATCAAAGAAATATTCTTTCGTCTCCTCATCGTAAAAGAATTCTTTCTCGTTCGAACCGAGCAAAGTGTCGGGGTACTTTTCCAGGGTAGTCCTCCATGTTTCAAACCTTCTCCCTGATACATTTATAAGCATTTTATTGTCCCCTCTTTTGTGCTCTTCCCGCACTTTAGGTGTGGGCAAGGGGTTCCTAGCCACGGGGACCCAGCCGATGGCTGACGCCCGGGCGAATGGTAACCATGCCGCGACAGAGGCCATGGTAGTTTTGGAGAAACCCTCCTCACCGAACTGAAGGACTACAATTTTGATGAATGTTTGGTGAACTCACTACATCCAGGTAAGGGAATTAAGGGCTGCTTTAGACTCACAGCAATTGCTGTCACATAATCACAAGCCGGAGTTAACTGTATGTTTTTATTTGGAGTTTTTGGTTGCAAACTGATGAGAAATCTTAATTTTTCGATCCTGATTGCCCGTATGTGCGGACGGCTATTAGTTGTGATATTTGCTTTTATTTTCTTTTTTGTTAGGGATCTTTTTTATGATTTAATACATCCGTATATGATATAATGAATAAACAATATCAGATATGCATTAGACTACTAATTTTTATAGAACTAGTTCTATAAACTATGACAGGGGTTTCATACAAGTGAAGATGTTTAAAATATTCATTTTCTTTTTTTCTTTAATTGGAAAGTTTTTTAATGAAACGATTCTTCTGTTTATTATAACATTTTTGGTTTAAATCAGTATACACGTTTATGATATATACATATCACTTTAGTTACATAATCTGACATATGATTCATTTTTATGGGTAGGACCTTAGCCAAATGCTTATGTTAAAACATTATTTAATCTTTATTTAAAAACATTTATAAAAAAATTCGTCTGCATATATTAATGTCAACCTGTTTCACGAACATGAAACAGTAGGCACATATGTTCGCTGGAATTTATACAGGCGTCAATATATTTGACAATATGGACACCTACATCTAAACGACTTACAGATATATATATATATACACATATGTATGTATGTATATATATATATATATATATATATATATATGAATAAATTGATAGTATTACTTTCTATGTTTACCTCTCATGATCTCCACCTCCCTACCACTCCACTCCTCCTTGTTCTTCTCCCACCCCTCTCCCTATCTATCTATCTATCTATCTATCTATCTATCTATCTATCTACTCCACTTCCCGAAACCTCAGTTGTGGTCGAGAAAACGACTCACCGTCAAGTGGAAATATAAAACAAAATATGAGAATTTGAATTTTTTCTTCTCTTTTCGAGAATAAATTAATTTTTGAAAAAACTTGGAAGATATGAATTCAAAGATCTACGATTTTAGTTTTGGCAAGATAAAGCAGTAACACATTGGAAAGAAAGGGAGAGGATTTGTTTCTTATTTAAAATAAATAAGTTGTGAATAAGGAGATCGAATTCGATGAAGATGCATTTATATACCCTCCGTTTTTTTGTTCATTCGTATATATACATACATATTTATACATATACATATATATGTATATATATGTATATATGTGTGTGTGAATGTGTGTGTGTCTGTGTGAGTGTGAGAGTGTGTGTGTATGTGTATGTATGTTTGTGTTTTCTCTTTCTCTCTCTTTTTCTTTTTACCTATATTCACGTTTCTTTCCAATATTTGTCATATTTACTTTGTTTTTTTTATTTTTTTTCATTCTTTTCAAATTATACATATATATGAATATGTATATATATTCAGATTTTTATCCTTACCGTGGTTATAAAACTTTTTTTCTTCCTTGATGTGTATTGATGTGTGTATATTTGTTTGTGTGCTGTGTGTATATTTGAGCTTGAACAAAGAATATTGACGTAGATATTCCTTTTCGACGAAGACTTTTAAATTTTTTTTTTTTTTCCTGTAGATTCTTTCTCTTTGAAAGGCGAAAGTTGAGTGTAACTCGAAGATTTAGCAATTAAGTGTAACGTCCTTTGAGAATGGCAAGCAATTATCTTGTGACTGTTGTTGTTGTTGTTGTTGTTGCTGTTGTTAAGTTTGGTGATGTTTTTTCACGATGTTAGATGATGATAATAATGATAATAACGAAGGTGGTGATGTGGATATTTTTTTGTGGGGAGGGTACTCTACATGTGCAAAACGATGTCTTTTTTTTTTGTATTTTCGTCGTCTTCTTCGGAGGTTGTTGATTAGCAGGTTGTATTGTTGCGATGGAGGCGAAAGCGAACGAATAAATGAATCTTTCTTTTTTGTTTTGATTTAAATTTTTCTTTATTTATTTATATCTATATATGAATAAACAGATATGAATTACATATATATGTATATATATATGTGTGAGTATATATATATATGTATATATATATATATATATAAATATAGAATTATCGATATCAATCTATCTCTCTATCTATATATCTATCAGTAAATAGAAGGAGAGAACGAAAGATGTTGACAAATCAAACAATGAATAAGACACTCATGTGTGATAAAAAAAAGTACCCGGCGATATCGCTATTGTGTCACTTAATGTCAGCTGTTGCGTTTAGCAGTCAAAAATTCAGCGAATATCAGCAATATCAAACACACATGCAACAATATGTGGATATTGTAAAGATTAGTGATATGTATATGTCGGTAGGATTATCCAATTTTTCCTTCTTCTTCTTTCTCAAAAGATACTGAGACGCGAGTTATAGAGTCAACAAATAAAGACGGTATTGTTATTATTGTTGTTATTATTGTTGTTGTTGTTGTTGATGTTAATAATAATAATAATAATAATAATAATAATAATAATAATAATAATAATAATAATAATAATAATAATGTGAATAAACAGTAAAAGTTAACGACAATACTAATATTTTAACGAAACAAAACAATCGAAATTAAAATAAAGATGTTAATCGTTATCAATCATTTCTTATTCGATATAACGGTCAGTAAAAGAAAAAAAAATCAAAAGATAAAATTAAAAATAAAAATAAAGGTTCATATATTTATTGCTAGTTATATTCAGTTTTCCTTATTTTTTGGAGGGTAGGGGCCAGTTTATCTGTCCCTCTTTTTCTTTGTATTCTTCTTTTTTTTAATAATAAGTTATCTTAGTGTGACAATGATGGTAAGTGATCAATCAGTGAAAAAAGCCATTTGAGACTTTTGCTGCATCTCTGACATGGGGGGAAAAAACTCTTTAAATATACGCATCGAAGTAAACACACATCCCGAATATAATGTTTGTATATATATGTGTGTGTGTGTGTGTGTGTGTGTGTGTGTTTGTCTGTACGTGTTAATCAGCGTTTCCAATGGACAGCTGTAATTTAGGTAATACACTGTTTTATCCAGGTAAGAAGACTAAGAAACAACGTGCTTCTATGAGCAAGCTAATATTTTTACTATTCAACAACTACTACTAATATAGTAGTAATATAATCTTAATTTATACACATATATGTATAATCATAAGTGGATATATTTAAATTTATGCAAATTAAAATGGCTAGTTTTTAAATCGGTGTATATATATATGTATATATATATAAACAAGTCTGTGTTTGTATGAACTTGAAATGCATTTGTGATAGGCATATACATATATATATATATGTATATAAATATAAATATAAATATATATATATATATGTATATATATATGTAAATTTATGTATATATTTGTTTTATATATATATATTTATATTTATATATATATATATATATACATATATACACAACACTAAGTACTATCACGTTCTCTACCTTGGCATACTCGCACTCAATACATTTGTAACAACATATTTTATAACATCGTTAGTTTTTGCATCACAAACATGACCCGCTTTTTCTCTAAACTTGTTAACATTGGAGAAATCTTTTTGTTTTATAAAACACTTAACAAAATAATTGTCCATACCCGCCTCTTTTTCTTTTTCTTGGAGCTGATTGTTTTGTTGTTTTTTTTTTCTTTTTTAGAACTTATTTTTCTTTTCTCTTTTTTCTTCAAATTTTTCGCCTTTTTTTTTTAAAAAAGAAAATCTCTCTCTTTTTAGGATTCTTTTCTTTTTCTTTTCTTTTTTTTCAGCTGGGGATGGGTACCTGCTACTTGTTGGCAGTTTCTTTTATATTCGTGTGCATTTACATATATACCTATATGTTTATTAACAATAGCACAAAAGCATAATATATATATATATATATATATATGTGTATTCATACATATATACATATATATTATAATATTTCTCACTATATATAATATATCTGCATCTCTCAAGATATCTATATCTAAATATATATATCCATATCTATATATATGTATATAAAATATAAAAGATTGATAGTTGGATCCAAAATTTGAACAGAAATTAGGCCTGGTTTCGTGCACCCTAAGTTTGTTTGTTGTTTTTTTTCTTAATCTTTTGGTCGAATACTTTTTAATTTATTTTTAGAATTATTCACGTCCGATGTGAAACAAGCAGCAGCAACAGCAACAACAGCAAAAGGATTTTTTTTTTGATTTTACAATTTTGAAAAGTTTTTTTATACATAGATATAATTTTTTTCCTTTTAAGGTATCAGTAGTTTTATTTTATCCGTCATGGTAGCGTTCTTGACAATGATTTGTTCATTTGATAAAACGGATAAAACTATGTAAATATAAAAAAAAGATGGTGAATGGGGATATTATTAGATGTTATTTGAATTTTTTTGTGTGTATATGTACATGTAATAAATATATATATTTTTTCCTTTTTTTACTTCTTTTTTCTTTCTTTTTTCTTCTTTTTTTCTTATTCTTTTTTCTTTATATACATATATATCTATACAAACATCATTATATATATATATATATACATATATATATATATTTACATATAAATATACATATATTTACATATAAATACTTACATACATATATATATGTATATATGTATAGATTTGTGTGTAACTGTATGTGTGAACGTATGTATGTGTGTGTGCGAGTGTGTGTATGTATGTATGTGTATATGCGGGTATGTATGTGTATGTTTTAAACGTAGGAAGGATTCCTCATCGCCACAGACTTTTTCACCATTCCAACGCGCTGATGTACGCGCCTGCTCTAGTTCCAACGAACGAAAGTAGAATCATCTTCCATCATTCAACGTGTGTGTGTAGCTACATTAGTCGTAGCAATTGCAACTGTAATGGCTGCATCAGTAGTAGCAATAGAGTAGCAGCTGCTATACCTTTACTCGAGGTAGAAATAATAGCAGTAGAAATAGTTGATGTATACTTTCTTCTTTTACTACTACTACTACTACTACTACTACTACTACAACTACAACTACTACAAGTAGTAGTAGTAGTAGTAGTTTTAGTATTAGTAGTACTAAGGTTGAACTATTAGTTGTAGTAATTTGAAAGCTGTCGTATCAGTAATATTTGGTTGTAGTAATTGGGATCCATGTTGTTATGGCAGTGGTGTAGATATAGTCGTTGTGGACGCCCTGAATGGTGACGGTGTCGGTGTCGCTGGCGGTGGGGATATTACAAAGATGCTGATTATAACAATGATGATGATGATGCTAGTGTCGCTGCTGCTGTTGCTGCTGCTGTTGAATTCGTGGTAATGAAGGTAGCGAAGGTGGGTATGAATTGAAACGGAGAGAAGTTGACGGGGTGGGTGAGGTGAATCTAAGCATAGTTGCAATTATAGTTATAGTCGTGGTAGTAGTATTGGTGGTGGTGGTTGTGGTCGTAGAAAGTAGTCGTGGTAGTAGTATTGGTGGTGGTGGTCGTCGTAGAAAGTAGTCGTGGTAGTAGTTTTCTGTGAGGGTATTAGCAACGGTTGTAATGGTTGATGCTGTAGTGATATGAATTGTAACTGTGGTTATGGATACTAACTCTGGTGATGTTAGAGGGCGGGCGGGTGACGACTGATGGATAGGTGGCGGGGTGGTGAGATGGAAACGTAGGGTTAGGTTGCAGTTGATGGTGGTTGACGTGGGGGAGGTGATAATATTAACTCTAATATTAATAACAGGAACGATGTTGTGATGTGAGAAGTAGTGGTCATAGTATAATCTTCCTCTCTCAGTGGCTCAATCTATTTCCCCCCGCTCTCTCTCTCTCTCTCATCTCTTTGTCTCTCTCACTCTCACCCAGTCTTTCTTAATTATCTTTTTTCTCTTTCTGACCTCCCCAGCCTTCATGTGGTTGTTGTTATAATCAGAAAGGCAATGTTCATTCGAGTAGACAAGATGTTTCAGTTTGGGTCATTCCATTTATTTTTTTTATCTTATTTCCTTCACTTCGCACACGATCCACGGATGAAGATTTTTTCTCCAAAATTATGGATACAATAAGGATATCATCTTTGCATTATATCGCTAAAAGATTTTCCTGGATTTTTTATTTCATCAGCTATTTTCCCATTTTCTTTCTTTCTTTCTTTCTTTCTTTCTTTCTTTCTTTCTTTCTTTCTTTCTTTCTTTCTTTCTTTCTTTCTCACCTGTGAGCATCTATCTTACCTGAGTCATATTTCCTTCTTGGCGCTCTGGATCGCCAACTGTAATGTAACATTAAATGCAAATCAATTCTTTCTTTCTTTCTTTCTTTCTTTCTTTCTTTCTTTCTTTCTTTCTTTCTTTCTTTCTTTCTTTCTTTCTTTCTATAAACTTTTCATTTGTTATATCTGTTATTATTATATCCGAGTTATTTCATTATGTATCTATTTCAATCTATTCATATCTATCTATCTATCTATCTATCTATCTATCTATCTATCTATCTATCTATCTATCTATCTATCTATCTATCTCAGTCTTTTCTATCTATCTATCTATCTATCTATCTATCTATCTATCTATCTATCTATCTATCTCAGTCTTTTCTATTATCTATCTATCTATCTATCTATCTATCTATCTATCTATCTATCTCAGTCTTTTCTTTCTATCTATCTATCTATCTATCTATCTATCTATCTATCTATCTC
The DNA here is from genome assembly GCA_963585895.1 of Sepioteuthis lessoniana. Classification (NCBI taxonomy): domain Eukaryota; kingdom Metazoa; phylum Mollusca; class Cephalopoda; order Myopsida; family Loliginidae; genus Sepioteuthis; species Sepioteuthis lessoniana. Next base: position 110,051,141 of record OY757918.1, read on the forward strand.
AGTCTTTTCTATCTATCTATCTATCTATCTATCTATCTATCTATCTATCTCAGTCTTTTCTACTATCTATCTATCTATCTATCTATCTATCTATCTATCTATTTTTTTGCACTCTTCTCTTTTTTTGTTCAAACTGTCTTTCAGTTTGTTTTTCTTTCTACCTCACTTTCCCTTCGCTCTCTCTGTCTCTCTCTCTTACTATATCTATTTCTCTCTCTCTCTCTCTCTCTCTCTCTCTCTCTCTCTCTCTCTCTCTCTCTCTCCATCGTATACGCTTGGACACTTTACCCTGTCTTTATCTATGAGGTGATGTCGTAATAATTTTATTCTTGACATCATGTAGTCATTCTTTCAATTCGTATTTTCCTCTTCCTCTGTTTTTCCCCATCACGATAATCTTTCTTTCTCCACTCACTTTTTCACCCTTCTCTCTCTCTCTCTCTCTCTCTCTCTCTCTACATATATATATATATATATATATATATATATATATATATATATATATATATATATATATGTGTGTGTGTGTGTGTGTGTGTACACTATTAGTGCTATAAGCTCATATACCAATTTACCAATGTGGCCAATTCGATCATCCCGACGATCCAAAGGCATTTTGCCTTGAACCAGTTCTTGATAAAACCTAGTAGATATTTTATTATAAGGATGTATAAATATGTAATTTTTGCTTATTTTTTTGGTATCTCCATATTTGTTTCTAAAAGGAGAAAAAAATTATTTATTAATTTATAAAAAAAAATTACGACTCTTGAATTTTATTTACTTTAATTTTATTTACATTTTATATGAAGCAATTATTTTAACTAAAAGAAAGAAATAAACCCATAAAAATAAAGAGATTCCTTTTAAGTTCAATATGGTGAAATCTTTGATAGAGATTTTCTTTCTTTTACTTTTGAATATTGTTGATTATAAAATGCTAAACAGTTTTTCTTACATGTCCACAAAACTCGTAAAACACAATATGTTACCAAAATTAAATTACAAATCATTCTGTTCTTTTTTTTTTTGTTTTTTTTTTTATGGTTCGACAACATTAATATGTAACAGTTTTTTGTAAAGAATATATTAAAAATCGAAGCCTTTTTACTAGAAAGTTTTGATTTCGGAAAATAATAAGAAAGCAATCGAAAAACTATCGATAGATAGTTATTTAATCTATACAAATATTAAGAAAGACTCTTCCTCACATACATACATGCATACATTTATATATGAAAAAAAAATCGCTTGCAGAAACGAAGACACGGAAAAATAAATGATAGACATTTGCTTTCCTTTTATACTTATTAAACGGGTTTCAGTCTTTAGAAAGGCTAATTTTTTGTCTCTAAGAAAATATTTATCACTGTCTCTTCAGACTTGGGATCAGTGATTTATATGCTTGTAATTTTTTTTTCAATACGGCGTTATAATTTATTTTAATAATATGACAATATTGCTCGCAAAAAGGACCTTGATAAAAAAACAAACAAACAACAAGGTAAATATTTGTTGTAATTGAATTAACCACGTATGTATGTATGTATGTATGTTGCTATCTATCTATCTATCTATGAAGAACGAGCGAGCGAGCGAGCGAGAGAGAGAGAGAGAGAGAGAGAGAGAGAGAGATTCTAATGGATCTAATGTCATTTTCAGTAGCTTTTTCAATAAGCATCAGATTTTCACGAGACTACCGTGGTTTTTTAATTTGAAAATATCTAAAATTTAACTAAGGGAATTTTAACAGCACATTTTACTATAATCTGATGGATAGAGTATTCTGACGCCTCTGTGACACTGATTGCAAAGACAGGTAATCTTTACCCAGTGCGCATATATACATGTTAAACGGGAGTAATGAGGAAATTGCTCGAATGGAGAGGCAAATAAATTCTAATATCAGTGAAATGAAAAAAAAAAAAACAAACCCAAACAAACAAGGGTATTTTTACTATCCAAAAATATGCAGATGAATACAGTTATTATTTCAAAGTGTATGACCATTTATTCTTCCTAAAAAGTAAATTAGAAAAAAAAAAAAAAAAACACAAAAAAAAAAAAAAAACAAACAAAAACAAAACAAAACAAAACAACGTATAGCTTAAAAGTTAATTTATCCTTTGAAATATCTAATGACCTCCTTACACAGAAAAAATGTGGTTATTAGTGGACTACGGGACCCACACTCGTAGGCGAGAGCAAGGAGCTAAAATGTCCACTGCCCGGAACCAGTGTTACGAGACTACAGTCTAACCCAAACCGACCATCAGAATGCTACTTCGAAATCGGAATCACATCTTCTTAATTATCTTCTTGTGCGTATCGCCTTGGGACGAGAATTTTGTTGAGTAGGATAGTCGAGAGAGAGGAACTGCTTGTTTGATAGCAGGCAGAAGGCCGTAGAACGGAGCAGGCATTCGATATTTGATCAACTTTCCAAGATTAAATAGAATATGAAGTACATTCTGTTTAACCAAGTGATCAACACGTATGGAAAAGGCAAACAATATTAGAATACAGAGAGCTTCCGGTTTTTGTGGTGTAGGGGCTGGGTAGTGATGTAAGGGATTTGGAAAACTCTAGAACAGTCTAGAGACGTTTCTTTGGTGCATCCTGCTTGAAGACAATAACATAACTTAAGTGTAATATATACTACACTCAGATGTGTGCTTAGGGTGACAGTTATCGTCATATGAAAGAGAATCGGTGATACGAGTTCAAATCCTGATCGTGGTTGTTTGTATTTCACTCCAAGCATGAATCCATCTATTCTTCCATTCATGAGATACAGATTAAATAGTTGGGTAAGACTGGGTTCTTTAGCCTTAGTTAGGTTACCAATCTAGGAAGAAAGAAAACTCTGTATTGAAACCGTTTCAAAATTGACCGTATTTCACCTCCTGTAAAAACATGTATTCAGATTCTAACCAGGGAGCTGGGAAGCGGAACTGTCATCACTTATTCAACCACATCCTCTCAGATGCAATAAGGACACATGGACAGTTGGCACTAATCGGCAAAGCCCTAAATTATGTCCGCCTCTGCGATCACTGTAGTGTTAGCATCATAACCCTTTAACCCACTTCTTATTGTGTAATGTAGAGGTGCTGCTATAAGGTCATCATTTTTGTGTCCTATCCGAAGACGAGAAAATAGTTAAAGTAGAAAACTGATTCTACACTTTAATCCTAGTTGAAGTTAAAGGATGTTTGGCCATTTATGTAATGGCCTGCCTAGAAGTGCGATATACGACGCATGTTCGGTTCAACAAAGAGTGTCGTGTGTGTAGGCATGGTTAACGGCAAAAATAACTCCATTCCGGGTGACCACAATAACGTTAGCGTCGAACTACTCCAGCGCTTCTTTTTTTTTATTGTAATGTGGGCAGGAGTACAGCCGCAGGATTGGAATCTTCAGGACCGCACTCAAATTATGTCATCTCTTGTCTGTAAGGAAACAAGGGAGTTGATATACAAAAACGAAAAGCAGCCTGTTAATTATATAAACTGCTTATTATCGTTATCATTATTTCCAGCATTCTTCTTCTTCTTCTTCTTCTTCTTCTTATTATTATTATTATTATTATTATTATTATTGTTATTGTTATTATTATTATTATTGTTGTTGTTGTTGTTGTTGTTGTTTACTCCTTTAGATTTTTTCACATCAGTGTTAGCTGATAGTTTTTCACGGGAGTTTGAGTGACAGCAAGTCTCCTCAAGTCTCCAGGACTCGTCTCAGGATTCTGGCCGTTCTTAGCAATGTTGTCGTTTGGATAGTTTCTACCCGTCCGCCAACTTCCAAGTTCTCCAGGCATTTTAATAATCCTTTAGTTATAGTGCCTAAAGCACCAATCACAATTGGCACAATCGTTACTTTCATGTTCCAAAGCTTTTTCAATTCTCTAGCAAGGTCGAGGTACTTTTCTTTCTTTTCACTTTCCTTCAGATTTATTCTGTGGTCCGCCTGGACAGCAAAGTCGACAATTCTACAAATTCTCTTTTTTTGTTGTTGGTTATTATAAGGTCTGGTCTTCTGGCTGGGATTAGGTAATCCGTTTGTATGTTTAAGTCCCATAGGAGTTTATGCATGGCATTTTCTAGGACAGGTACTGGGTTGCGCATATACCATTTGTTAGTATGGTCAAATTTAAATTTCTTGCACATTTCCCAGTGAATAACCTTGCCGACCCAGTCGTGTCTCGCCTTATACTCCCTCTGTGCTAATTTGCTGCATTCACTTATTATGTGATTGATGGTTTCATCTCTGTCACAACATAGCCAACATTTGCTATTTTGTTGGGTCTTATCTATTCTCGCTTTGATATGATTGGTTCTTACGGCGTTGTCTTGTGCTACCAGTAGGAGAGATTCTGTTTCTCTCTTAAAGTTTCCTTTTCTTAGCCATGTCCAGGTTTTGCCGTGTGAGATATTGTTTATTAGTCGTTTAAACCGCCCATAGAGTTGTTTTCCTTCCCATTTTTGTTTCCTAGTTATTGTCATTCTGTTGTTCATCGTGTTCTCAGTATTGTTTCTGGTGGAGCCGATGGTTTTTCACTGGAGTCTGAGAGACAGCAAGTCTCCTCACGTCTCCTGGACTCTTCTCAGTATTCTGGCCGTTCTCAATAATGCTGTCGTTTGGATGGTCTCCACCCGTCCGCCAACTTCCAAGTATTTATTATTATTATTATACTCCTTGAGAGTTTTTCATACTGTCTTAAGGTGGAAGTCTTTCATCAGAGTCTTAGCAAGATCAAGTCTCCTCTGTTCTTCAGGACTTTTCTGGGTAATTCACGCTGATCTCACCAATGTTGTAGTTTGCTATGTTTCTCCAAATATTATGGTCATGGTTCAAATTGTCATGTTCCACAGTCTCCTAACTTCTCAGACTGCGTTCTGGTATTTTTGAACAATTTTTTCCCCGTTCTTTCATCTTCCCATTGTGGTCAGTTTGCTCAACTAGGTCTCTTTATCTTGAAGATCCACTTTCCTTATTTCAGACTATTATAATCAACCTTCTCACTTAAATGTAGCCGTTCGTTTGGATACAAAGGCCTTTTCCCTTGATATAACAATGAAATATTGATGTATTGGTCAGCATGGATCTAAAGTTCAAGGATATTTTTTAAAGGGAAAATTTTATTTTTGCATATTTGTACCAATATAAACTGTGGAGATCAAGACACTAGCAAGTATCTTAATATACTCATAGAGTATATTAGTATCTTATACATTTAGTCAGTGCTAAAATTAATATTGTTGTTGAAGAGGAAGAAGACAATAAAAAAACCATGCATAAAAATTATTGTTCATTCATATATTGAGGTGCATCAAAAATACTTTCGAACTGGTACGTAAGATCAACCTTAACTCTGGGTTGGGAATATGTCCCAAAATTCAAAATTCGTAACTAGTATCAAAGAATTCATTTACAAAAATAGCCCAAAACAATTCACTAACGATTTAATGAATACTTCCAACTCAATTGTTTAAAAGAGTTCAGAGATATATTCTTTACATTGACAATGTTTTACATTTCGTTTAATCACTTTCATGAATAATTTTAATATGGCATATTCATTAGTTTTTTTTTCTAGCAAAAGAGGTATCAATATAATTTTCTTGTAAAAGAGGTATCCATATAATTTTCTATCAAAAGAGGTATCCATATAATTTTTGATAAAATAACTTTGAGTTTCATCTCGGGTTCATATACGGTGTCATAAATAAATAAACAGGTACTTTGTATTCATTACAAAAGATTAGAGTAGATTGTATTATAAAAGAATTCAATATAACATTTCTTCATTGTTCTCTACCATGAAGGAAACATTCTTAGGTTGTTTCTCTCGGAATCCAAACATAGCTCAGCTTATAGCATCGACCGAAGTGGCTATTATATCGCTGCGGACATTTTGTTATTGCTCCAAAGTTGTCTAAGGCTTTCTTGCGAACATATTTTCCTCGAGGAAACTCCCAGGGAAGTAGTCCACTGGGGTTAGATCTGAATAGTTCATGGATATCACCAAATCTCAAATATTGGTTTTGATGAAAGGTTGGATGAATTAAATAGTAACACAAAAAATAAACTGTGTAAACTCACGAATGGTTGGTCAATGTCACCAGTCAATATCCAGTTTTCGGCAATTACAGACAGTACTTAAGACAGATCAATCTTTAGATCAAATTGATTGACATTGGTCAGTTAATTTAGAGTAATTAAAAGCTTTATTTTTCCCAAAATGCTAAGTCATATTGCAATATATTTCAGAAGGAAAGCTGATTATGGCTTATACCAGGCTGGGGTGCTAGATTAAGAATATCTCGTTACACCCACCTTACTGGACGAGAAGACGAACTCTGTGAACTCGTCTTTTTTCTGGCTATTGTTTTTCTTATATAACTCATCTATTTGCACCCGCTACCATTCTCTTAAAAAGTTATTTTCAAAAAGAAGGAATAAACACCTACCAACGCGCATTTGACAAAACCCTTATTGCTTATTTGATGCCAAAATTTCATTCATAAGTAAATGTCTGATTGTAATCACAACTATATTTTTAGTGTTAGGTTTTTTATTTACACTTTTTTATTTGACAAAAATCAGAGTTATATGATACTAAATATTCTTATCTAATATAATTTACACACAGTTGTATGGTTTCATTTATTCCAATCAAATAACAATTTATGCCTAATTATATAGGTTAAAGCAACTCTTTTTATCAAACGATAATCCTCTGTTACCAAGAATTCCTATCAAACACTTATAATTTGCAAGTAATTATATGGTTTCAAGGAACTGATAATAATAATCCTTATTTAGCGATTATACCTTCAAGAAACTATCGATATAATAATTTGTACAGTTTTATGGTATCAAGCATTTCTATCAAATACGAATAATTTTCAAACAGAACAACGAGACATATTCTCAGCCCCATCGACTGGGGAAATATGATTTTCATTAATTAATTATGCATGTGAGGAATTTATCTATCAATGAATTTGCAATCATGTCAGTGTGGGTGCGATAAACAAATTGTACTGCAAAATTACTTCATCACAATTAAGCGCAATCTTCGTAGGATCTTGAAGAAAATTATAAAACCTTTCCCGGCATAACTCTAACAAAATTCATGAAATTTTGGTTGAAATCTGTTGAACGGACTGACGGCCATTTGGTGTTTTATAAAACCCTTCTGTATTTTAAATTTAAAGTGAAATTTCCTGGCCTCGCATACACAAAAAATGCACATTGCACACTCACATCTCTTTCACTCTTTACTCCTTCTTTCAATTTTGATGGGAAGAATTGTCCACTCATTTTATCTCTTCATCAGTAAACTGCTTTCTAAATCCCAGCAAAGTGTTAAGCTGAATATACGAAAACCGAACAAGCACATATTGACCTTTATTTTTCGTCAGAACTCGAAGAGAATGGTGAAAATTCTGAGTAAATTTGAATCTTCCGATTGGGAAAGAAAGGACATCACATTCAATTCAGATGAGTTTTTGTCAATATTCTCAATTCGCGTTGTCGTGGTCCAGGAATCATTATTATTTTTTTATGATAATGATAATAATGATAAAATACCAAGCGAAGGTTATGTAGAGATAAATACGATACGATCAATCATATAATAAGTGAATGCAGCAAATTAACGCAAAAAGTATAGAAGACTAGACTTGAATGAGTGGGGAAGGGGATTCATTGGAAATTGTTCAAAGAATTCACATTTGACCATATGAACAAGTGGTATATGCACAACCCAGAATCCCTCCTGGAGAATGTGATGCACAAACTTCTCTGGGATTTTGAGATACAAACGAATCATAAAATCTCGACCAGAGGACTAGACCTAGCAATAGTCAACGACAAAAGAGAGAGAGAGAGAGAGAGAGAGAGAGAGAGAGAGAAAATCTGCCGAATCGTGGACTTTATCGTCCCAGAAGATAACTGAGTAAAATCAAAAGGAAGCAAAAAGAGAGATAAATATCTTGAATTTGCATGAGAGCAAAAAAAGAAAAAAAGAAAGAAAGAAAGAAAGAAAGAAAAAAACAAAATCTATGGAACATGAAATGTGACGGTGATATCAATTGTAATTGGTACACATGAACCAATTCCCAAAGGATTGATCAAGGAACTAGAAAACCTAGAAAATCAGAGGATGAGTAGAGACCATCCCTTATTAAGATCGGCCAGAAAACCGAGGAAAGTTCTGGAGACTTGAGGAGACTTTCTGTCACTGAAACTCCTGTGAGTAAAAATCTCAAAATTAAAGTATTTGCAAAAAATGAAAAAGAACTGAAAACCCAATTAGAATATTCACTCAAGACATAGGGATGGAATTTGGCATTGAAAAATGCGCTCTGCTCGTCATGAAAAGTGGCAAACGACATCTCACTGACGGAATAGAACTACCAAATCAAGACAAGATCAGAACACTCGCAGAAAATGAAACCTACAAATATTTAGGAATCTTGGAGGCTGTGTCAGCCTCCAAGATTCCTAAATATTTGTAGGTGTCCATCAGACAAATCGAAATGATAAACAAAATTCAAAAAGAATATCTCAGGAGAACTAGAAAACTACTCGAGACAAAACTCAATCGAAGAAACCTTATCAAAGGAATAAATACTTAGGCTGTACTCCTCGTTAGATACTCTGGACCCTTTCTCAAGTAGACCAGAGATGAACTTAGGCAAATGGACCAAAGAACTAGAAAACTAATGACCATGCACAAGGCGTTACATCTCAGAGACGACGTGGACCGACTATATGTTCCAAGAAAAGAGGGAGGAAGAGGACTTGACAGCATCGAAGACAGCGTTGACACATCCATACAACGGCTCGAAGACTACATAGAAAAACACTAAGGAGAACTGATTACGGCCATCAGAAACATTACTAACAACATGATAGATAACAGAATGAGAAAAGCTAGGAAACAAAAATGGGAAGGAAAACAACTTCATGGGCGTTTTAAACGACTAATAAACAACATCTTACACGACAAAACCTGGACATGGCTAAGAAAGGGAAACTTTAAGAGAGAAACAGAATCTCTCCTAATGACAGCACAAACCAGCGCCATAAGAACCAATTATATCAAAGCGAGGATAGCTAAGACGCAACAAAATAGCAAATGCACACTATGCAGTGGCAGAGATGAAACCATTAATCACATAATAAGCGAATGCAGCATATTGGCACAGAAGGAGTACAAGGCTAGACACGACTGGGTGGGCAAGGTTATTCACTGGGAAATGTGCAAGAAATTTAAATTTGACCATGCCAACAAATGGTATATGCACAACCCAGCACCTCTTCTAGAAAATGACACACACAAACTCAAGTGGGACTTTGATATACAAACGGATCACCTAATCTCGGCCTGAAGACCAGACCTTATAATAATCAAAAAAAAAAAAAAAAAAAAAAAGAAAATCTGCAAAGTTGTCGACTTTGTAGTCCCGGCAGACCACAGAATAAAACTGAAAGAATGTGAAAAGAGAGATAAGTACCTTGACCTTGTTAGAGAATTGAAAAAAACTATGGAACATGAAGGTCACAATTGTACCAATTGTGAGTGGTGCTTTTGGCATGGTAACTAAAGTAAGTTTCTATTAATAAATTTTTTTTTGTTAACTATTTAAATTTATTAATGGAAACTTGCCGAATAGTAGACTTTTACCATAGCGGTACTAAAGAGAATTTGGACCACCGTCGTGACCACGCCGTGATAACATGTTGGCGAATGCAAAACTGTTAAACATACACGAAAGGTTTATTTACAACTAGGTAAGAAGCAGTCGCCGGGAGAAAGAAAGGGCGTATAAAAACATGAGAGGACAGTCAACTAGACAATAATAAGTAACATATCATAGTAAGAAAAAGATGAGCTCACACAGACCTTGAATTTTTTCAGGTTCTAACATGCTTGTCTGATAGTTCTAACACCCCTTTTTCGGTGCCCCGAATTTGGAGCTCGTTAACTTTCTCCTCCTTACATCTTCGTAGTTCGTTTTCAACTGACATCTTCACCTTATCGCGTCCTGCCGTATACACCCGACACGACAGGTCAGGAATAGAAACATCAACTTCCGCTTGCGTATGCGCACGAGTTTTCGGACCTCTAGTTTTCCTTAGTCATTTTCGGTCCTGTAATTCAGAGACTACTATCTGCTTTATTTTTTTTTATCAATTCCCCTTTCTATTAGTCGTTCAATTACGTTACATAGCTTTCACAAGATAATTCTAAAACTTTTAGCTGTAAAGATTTTAAAAACTAAGTTCCTAGCATTCTTGGCTCACGAATATGAGTAATTATTTAACCTTAACCCTTTATCCTCTGTTTTTAATTTGGGCTCGTCTCAGCAATCGTATCTAACAGATACTTCCCTCATTTCTCCACGACGACCACAAGAATACATTGAAAACAACATACGAAAAAAAAATCCATAGAAATAAAAATACAATACAATTAAATAGAGCAAAATGGTCAAAGAACGTACAACATGTTAAGTAGTTCACAGTTCATTAACGTTTGTTCGTTTTCCTTTTTTTTTTTTTTTTTAATGAGGCCTTGTACCTTTCTTTCTTTGTTTTCACTTTTCACGATATTTCTTTGTGTTTTTCTCTTTTGGCCTTTTCTGGTGCTATTTCATGTTGTTTTCATTTTTAAAATTTTTATTTTCTACTTTTTGAATTTATTTTGATGGTCTCCTTTCTTTTCCTTCAGCCTTTGTCTCTACTACCAACCCGCGGACGACTGTCTATATATTTCCTATTTTTCTTAGTCTCTTTTTCTTCGTCTTGTGATTTTCTCTTTTTCCTTGTATTTTCTTGCTGTCTTTTCTTTCTCTCTTTTTCCCCTTCTTCACCAGAGCTTTCTTTTTATTTTCTTTATCTGTCATCGTTTTACTTCGTCTTTCTTTTCCTGTTTTTCTTGTCTTCTGTCGATTTTTTCCGTTTATTTTTTTAGTTCATTTTCTGTCGGTTTTTCTCGGTTTCTTTTTCTTTCCTTTTTTTTTCGTATGTTTGCATATTTTCTTTTCTCTCCCTTTTTCTTCTATATCTTTACTCTGCCTTTTTTTCGTTTCGATCGCTTTTCCTCTGAAATAACCACTCCATGAGGGCATGGGCTGGTATAGCACCAAATATGCATTTATGTACCGTTGTGGTACTAAAGAAATTTTAGACCTCCGTTGAGACTCTGCCGTGGTAACAAGATGACGAACGCGAAAATCTGTTAAATATATAGCAAAGTTTATTTACAACTAGGTAGCCAGCACCCGCCGGGAGAAAAAAAGGGCGTATAGAAACATGAGACGACCGTCAATTAGACAATTATAAGCAACATATTATAGTGAGAAAAAATGAGCAAACTCAGATCTTGAATTTTTTTCCTGGTTCTAACATGCTTGTCTACTAGGGTACCCCAGAATTTGGAGCACGTAAACTTTCTTCTCCTTATTTCTTCGAGGTTCAGTTTCTACTGAAGTCTTCACCTTACGTCTCGCCGTCGACTCCTGAAAGGACACAAGTTGTTCCCTCATTTCCGCCTGTCGTATCGGGAGAAGAGATATCAACTTCCGCACGCGACTGCACACGAGTTCACGGGCCTCCAGTTTTTTCTAGTCATTTTCGATCCTGTTATTCAACGACTACTGTCTATTTTTTTTATTTATTTATTTATTTAATTTCCTATGTTTGCCGCTTCGGTAGACCATAAAGTAAAATTAAAAGAAAGCGAAAAGGGAGAGAAGTACGTAGACCTTGACAAAACTGAAAAAAAATATGGAACATGTAGATGACGATGATTACCTTTTGTAATTGGTACGCTCGGAACAATCCCCAAAGCATTGGTTAGGGAAGTTGAAGACTTCGAAATAATAGGACAAGTAGGGAAAATCCAGACTACAGCATAAGGAAGATCCGCCTGAATATTGAGAAAAGTCCTGACTTGCTGTCACACAAACTCTCGTGAGAAACCATCAGCTAATGCTGGTAAGAAAAAACTCTCAAAGAATGACATAATCCCTCAGACTTCAGGGAAATACCATCTGAAGGAATTGGTGAGAAAAACCTGCAAAGAGTGAAATAATAGTTATAATGCCACAAGGAACAATTGTATAAAATCGAAAATTGATAATATACAATAAAATAGCAAGTGTTCGTTCTGTAAAGACACCGGATGAAGCAATTGATCTCATGATTAGCGAATGCTGCAAACTGGCACGAAAGGAGTAGAAGACCGAATGGGAAAGGCAATCCTCTGAGAATATGCAAAAGTTTAAAATTTGACCAAAGTATGAATGCACAAACCGAAATCTGTCCAAAGAATAAGAGGTACAGGATTCTCTGAGAATACAGATATATCATTTAATCCCAGCCAGCAGACCAGATGTAGTGTTAATTTACAAGAAAAATAACGTATTGCTTGGTGGATTTTATTCATCCAGCGGAAGACAAAGTGGAAATGAAAGAAAGCAAACAGATTAATAAATACTAGGACCTTGCGAGAGAACTAAAAAAATTGTAGAACATGATAGTGAAACTAGTTGTTGTTGTGGCACTAGGAACAGTACGGAAGAGCTTAAAAAAGAGACTTGAGAGCTCAGAAATCAGAAGAAGAACTGAGACTATCCAGACCACAGCAGTGTCGAATACTGAGAAAAAGTACTGCGTCAAACGGTGTGTCAGACTGAGCAAAACCTAGTAAATAATGCCTTATGGATGTGATGAGTGCTACCAAATAAACCACCCTTCCTTTCTTTCTTACCGTCTGGCTGTTTATAATGGCAGTGTTGAGAGACAATAAGTGATTATCTCCTTTAAAGAGTAGGTAAATCTTGGGGTGCTTCATAACAATCTATTTTGCCTTCTTTAAACGAGAGAGACTTGTCTCGGAAATCTGCTACTTGATAATTTTACTTTCTCTCATCACGAAAGCTTTTTTTTCCTTTTTGTGACCCTTCAACATCCTGCTTGTTCATGAAACAATATGTGCATATTTCTAACTGGTGGGACAAACTTGTGTTTTCTTCACTTTTAAAACCAGTGGTATGTATATTCTGCATATAAAGGGTTATGTACACATGCATTTGTCTTGTCTTTTTTCCCGTTGTGTTCAGTGATATTTTAGCACGGATATACTAAAGCTAACATGGCTCCTGGGTGAATGGGGATTCGACAAAATATCTTCCTTAGCACTAAGCGTTCCACTAATAGTGAAACATTTAAAAAAATCTAAGTGTCACTTAAGAAAGTTACTGATTATACTATTTTTGTTTTTGTTTCTATTGCTCGTCTTAACTAATCAAAAGTGTTATGTAATCATCTTAAATGTTCGATTTTAAGATATACCAATAAACCTTTAATTAAATAATATATATAATTATTTTAGTAAAACAAGAGGGAAATTATTCATTCGGAAATTTAAATTCGGTATGATGATATCACCATATTTTCCAGTAAGATGGCCTTCCGCAGATTATTGGTGTATTGTTTTAAAAATCTCAAGGTGAGGGACGTCTCTTGTCCATAAAAAACAAAAAAAGTATATATAACAACTCAGGTGATTCAATATCAAACCATTTAGTTCGTTTGATGATTGGCTACAACTCATGAAAGAAAGCGCATTTAGCGTAACGGTTATCGTCATAGAAAAGGAATTGGCGACCTGAATTCAGATTCTAGATGAGGTCGTTTGCATTTCTCTTATGGGAAAGTTATCATTTCTTCTTTTCTCCTTCCTGGTAAATTCTAGGGCAGCTTTGGTCTTTTGTTTTGATATGGCAACCTGTCTTGGAGAAGAAAAAATCTGAATTCAAACCAGACTTACTCTGCTTGACAATTGGCCTTCTATCGTACCCTAATCGTGGTGAAGGGTTTATGCAAATACATACAAGTCGTGGAACTGAGATAAATGCTAATACAGTGTTTGTATATGAAATTCTATTTTAATACATTTTTATCAATTACTTTTAAAACATGTGTGTGTGTGTGTGTGTGTGTGTGTGTGTGTGTGTGTGTGTGTGTGTGTGTGTGTGTGTGTGTGTTCAGCCAATCAACTTTCAGCTTTTAAGAGAAAATAAGTTGATATAAAAAATATTGCATTTGTAGTTAAATTTTAAATTTGAATATCCGTGTAGGGTTTGAAATATTTTGATTGATCATAAAGAGATCTATCTATCTATCTATCTATGAATGAAGGATATGAAAATTTTGTTACCACTGACATGAAAGCAGCAGCAGCAGGGTGCATATGTTAACTAAGGGTCAGATGTAGAGGCCCATTGGAGGCACTTGTAGTTAAGAAAAAACCAGATAACATAAAGAAAATATCCTTACTCAAAAAAGAAACCCAACAAATACCAACGAGTAGAAACTTAAAGCCAAGAAAGAAGTATACAACAAAAATGAACAACTAGAATGCAACCAAGTCCAAATCGATAAAGTTGGAAATTCAGTAGAAGATGGACAATCACTATTAGCATGGCCGACTGATAATGATGTGAGCGGAAGGAAGAGTGCGTTGAGAGAAAAACTAAAAGCTACCCGAAAAAAAAAAAAAAAAAAAAAGAAATAATAAGAAGTAGAAAGAAGATTTCAAGAATCTGCTCGAAAAATCCCCGAAAGTCACTGATAAACCTGTCAAAAATGTTAATGGCCATCTGGGTATCAAACTAGGACAGTTTTACGGAGGAAGAACTTGACACAATTAAAAAAAAATTGACATTATACTTCTCCGATTCTACAACGTACTCTAATAACAAAACTCATTTGAAAAATCGACGAAAGGTTGGATTCTTCCTCAAGAAAAGTAACTTCGGAATCACTAAGAACAGCAGAGGCAAAACTGTAGCTGCTAACGTTGCTAAAGTATATAATACCCTTCTTCTCAATCATATCCAATCCAAATTAATGGAAAATTCTTTAAAGAATCAGAACGGCTTTGGAAGGAACTGCTCCACAACATCGCATATCCAGACAAGCATTGATGGAGTGAGGGAAAATGTCGAGGCAACACTATTTTTCATAGATTTCTGCAAAGCATTTGTTTCCATACAAAGCGGAAATAAGGAGCAAATACAATTTGCAAATGGTCTTTCCAAAGAAATTGTTACCACTCTAATGATGCTTAAGAAAAACACGAAAGCAATGGTTCACTTACCTGATGGTGACATAGACTTCTTCGACATTATTGCTGTAGCCTTCTAAGGAGATACTTAAGTCGAGAGTGACCCAAAGGCTCCCTTTTCAATAGCTACAACACCGAGGTGTAGGGGAGGGCGCTACTCTATTGCCTGGATTGCTCCATTTTACACTTGATCCTTACCTTATAATACTCAGTGTTAAGCAAGGCGGCATCAAGTACCATTTTTTGAGTCTTTGGTTTGACTCGACCTGGGACTGAACCCCAGTCCCCCAGACCATTAGCGAACACTCTCTACTCATTTGGCCAATGGCTTGGTATACATCAACACCATATCTGTTTATAGTCTGCGTAGATTACTGACTTCGAACATCAATGATCTAATAAAAGTAAATAGTTTCACATTGAAGAAAACAAGACGCAGACGATATCCCCCACTCAAAAAAAAAAAAAAAGAAGAAAAGAAAAAACTGACAGACGTAGATGACGCAGACGACTTTGCACTTTGCAAATACACTAGCTAAAGCAGTTAAATAGCCAAGAACAGGCAGTTGCAGGCATTGACATTCTACGTGAATCCTAATAAAACAAATCTCATGTGTTTTTAATAAAAATGAGCCACAACAACTCTAAATCGCAAGCTGACCACTTCACATACCTCTACAACAAGATCTCATCTACGAAAAGTGATGTCAGCATACGCTCAAAAAAGGCGGGGAATGCTATTAACAGGCATTCTTCATATGGAAATTTAATCTATCAGATAAAATAAACTGAAATTTCGTTCAAGCTGTTACTGTCTCCTTACTATTATAAGGATGCACCACATGGACCCTATCAAAACACATGGAGAAAAAATAAAATGGGAATTACGCAAAAACGCTGCGTGCTGTCAAGAACAAATCATGGGACCAGCACTCCACAAAACAGCTGCCGCACGGCCACCTGCTTCCTATCTCACAAACCATCTGAGTAAGACGAACAAGACATGCGATGCACAACTCATAAGTGGTATTTTATTATGAACTCCTGCGCTTGGACGTGCCTGTGTTGGCCACTCAGTAAAGGCTTGCTGACATCAGCATTGTGTGCACACGGGATGCAACCTGGAAAAACCTCTCAGGACATATATGCATTTTTCACCGGTGTTTATAAAATATTCAACCACCAGCACCTCGAATAAGAAAAAACATTCCAAGTTAGCACGCACGCACACACACACACACACACACACACTAATATTTACTTACTATGATTAAATTCATAATTTTATATGAGTATGTGTTAATATGTGATGTACGTAAAATAACTTAATTAGATTCCACTTTGGACCTTATCAATTTTTTTAATTCCCGTACCCACTGAATTTTCCCTTTTCTTTTCTTAAAACGCCCAAACTGCGGACCAATTTTACTGCCCATCTGATGTAACAATCAGCTGCTCTTGTTTCTAAAAGATTCTTGCGGTAAAAAGAGCTTGTTGCCTATAACAACCATTTACATGACACCTCCTTCATTCTCTTCTTTCTTTGTTTGTCCTACTTTCTCTCTTAGCTTCTCTTTCTTTTCCAATAAAACCTTTTTTTCTTTTTTCATTTTATACTTCCTTCCTTTCTTCCTGTCTTACTTTTTTGGTTTTCCTTCGTTTCATTATTCATTCATTTGTTTCTACCGATCTTTCACCCTTTCTTTCTTTCTTTCTTTCTTTCTTTCTTTTGTCAATTATTCATTCACTTATACATTTATTTAGATTTCTTTTACTTCATTTTTTTTTCTTTGTTCGATCGTCCGTTCGTTGCTTTCTTCCTACTTTTCTTCAGCGATATATTCCAACTTTTATTTCTTATCACTTTTATTCATTCATTCACCCAGTGATTCTTTTATTCGTTCTTTTTCTTCTTTTTTTTCTCTATATCTCCTTTCTTTATCACCGTTTTATCTATTTGTTCATTTCTATATTTGTTCCTTCATTTCTTCCTTTTTTTCCTTCTTCCATTTTATTCCTCTCTGTTTTTCCCCGTCTTTATTATTCATTTTCTCCTTCTACTTTTTCTTCATTCTTCCGATTTTTTTATTGATTCAACCATCTTTGTCCTCATCTCCTTTGGTCATATTCATTGTCAGCGCCATTATGGCTTATTCATTTGTTTACTTACGTAGTTGTGGGAAGTGTTCGACTCCAAATATGCCGGCCGATTGGGGGGTGAAGGACAGGAAACATTAAACTTGTTTATCACAAAATAACTTCAAAAGTACCGGTAGATTTTTTTTATATTTTGAATAGCTAACTAGAAACCTGTATTGCAGACATGGCGTCATAAAGTTAAAGTCTTATCGTTCACTCCCATTAGTTAGTATGGAGAAGGGTAGAAAGTCCATGCGTGATAATTCTAGACTTACAGATTTATAGTGTAATAATCCTCTTCGCTTTATTAGCCATCAAAAAACTGTTTTCTCGTTGTGACCAGTTATTTCCCTTGTTGCATAATGTACATTCAGGAAACACTAAACTTACATTTAAATTTGTCCAACAAACAAATGAATTATTAATGTTTATCAAAAAGAAACAGTAAGTTTGTATAGAACTGATCGGAATAAATCCTTTCGTTTTGAAATCAATGGTATTTTCTTTTCACTTTTTGATATTAGAAAACATCTGCATTATACATTGATTCATTTAGAATATTGTCTTCTTAGTTGTTATTATCAAAATGTTTCAGCCGGCTTTATTCACAATTTTGATTTATTGGATATTTAGAACCGAACCTTTAATTCAACCCATGGATTTTGATTATTCTTATTCCAATATATATATATATATATATATATATATATATATATATATATATACATATATATATATATATTATTTGAACGGCACCAAACAAAAGTTACAGCATCATCATCTTGGGCAATTTAGATTTTTAATTCATCACTGAATATCACTGTCATCCACTTATCCACACACCATGATTGTTTCTCTTTAGCCAACTTTAACCTCATTTTCTTCTGTTTGCTTAAGAGTCGTTCGGCTTTTTTAAAATATGTAAATCCCTTTTCATTCTGATGATTTTCTGTCTCAAACATTGACTCTTATTTCGACCCATTTGATTTGTGGTACATTTTCTGTTTTCATGTTGCTTTGACGTTTTCTGACGCTTTGATCTCTTTCGTAGTCTACCAGCATGTTTTCTTTTTTTTTAACTAGCCTATTTCTTTTGTAGTTTAACTATATTTTAGAAACAACAAACTGTTAACGTACAACGTCTTTCGACATACTTCACTCAGTTTTGTTAGAAGAAACAAAAATCTGTTTAAATGTAACAAAAATCAAATTTGTTTGTTAAGAACATAATCGTTATTATTAATAGTAGCAATAAATGACTGTGCAACTACTTTTATTTCTTAAAAATATAAATGAAGACAAGAGAACAAGAGAGGTATGTTCGATTCGGTCGATATTTCATTTTATCATCAGTGGATGGCTGACTGGATTAGGTAACATCGAATAGATTTTGAGCGATCGGAGGAAAATAATGAGTGAATTTATATAGTTAGATTTGATCCAGGGTTCTTGACGCTCAAACGTCTGTCGTGGTAAGAAAGGCTTTTTGAAGCAGAAATGGATGTGATATTTATCAAAAGCTTAATCGTTATGGCCGATATGTGCTATTTAACTGAAATTTTAGGGAAAGAAATATTTTTGAATGTTAATAATGGTCGATAATGCTTTCTTTGATAATAATAATAAAATTCAAGGTAATAGTACTTATTAAGTAAAGACGGCCCGAGTTGAAATGATCAAAAAGAGTGAAAGAAATATTAGTAAATATTATTAATGAGAAGTGAACGTTGCAATGTTTCGGACTGGCTTCTCAGGCTTCTGTAACCTATGGTCTATCCCAGTTGGCAAGGAGTATAGGTTATGTTAATGTAATGTATCACGTGACAGTTAGTTCAAGGTTACAAATGCAAGTAGCTTAACTGAATTGTTGACCTAAATATAAACTCTTTAGCTAATTAGTATGACAGTAATAAGACTACAATCACGATCACTGGGACAGAAGCCGAGATATTCGAATAATGAAAGAATGAATAAGAAAAAAGTCAATTATGATTAAAATGCGGTATTCGTCCATCTAAAATAAAACCGGTGAAAAAAAATATTGTCTTTGCTTTCAGTATTTTTTTCTTTTTTTGTTTTGGGTACTCGTAGTTTTTATATTAAACACACCTTCCCTCTCTACTACTGTGAGTAGATATATATATATATATATATATATATATATATATATATATATATATATATATATATATAAAGTTAAATCCAACTCCAATGCTTGTTAGGATTCAATATTTGATTAATAAAAAAGAATAATCAATGATTATTTAAGACTTAGATATCTATGTACAGTTTTGTAAGAATGATTGTAAATGTTGTTTGATGCTTGTTTTATATGTGTTGCTTCAGCTTCTTCGGTTCTGTGAATGCTACGAATAAAAAAAAGATGTCAGCTCATCTATCATTGATTATCTGCAAACATTCTGAAGGCAATATACTCTAATACGCATGTGTGTCTATGTATTTATCCATCAGTGGCAGGATTTGACTCAAGTTAATTTTCAACCGAAGTACAGCTGGTTCGAATTAAGAATTTTCATTCTCCTAGATTGGTTGTCTATGTAAGGCTAAAGAATTGAATCTGCTCAACTATTTACTCATAGGTGGGGAGAAGAGGTGGGTTAATTCCTTTCTCAAGAGCATCAGCTCCAAGGACAACACAAACAGCTTTGTCCAATATTTGAACAAATGTGAGTGTGTACGGGTGTGTGTGAGACAGAGACATTGACCGTATGAAAAATGAACAAGAAGAATTGAGAGAAAAGAATAGGGGAAAAGAGTAGAGAGAAAAAGAAAAAGGTTAAATGAAAAAGAAAATTAGAGGCTAGTGAGAAAGATAGAAAAAGAGAAATAGCCAGAAAACGAGGTCGAGAAAAATAGAAAACAAAGGAGAGAGAGAGAGAGAGAGAGAGAGAGAGAGAGAGAGAGAGAGAGAGAGAGAGAGAGAAAAGAAATGAGACAATATTGTAAGAATTGAAAAGAGGAGGAAATAAAAGATAGAAAGACAATATAAGTTAATAAAGAGAAGAAAGAGCGAGAAAAATAAGTGAAACTAAATAGGTAACAAATCTCGAAGAAAAGAAAATAGGGAAAGACGAAACTAATTTGTAGTCATGAAACGATTTAACTAAATTTTATGTAAAAGAAACAATGACATGGAGACTAATAAGCCTGGTTTATAGATCAATTTGATCCTCACACAGCGCTCAATTCCTTTTGCTTTCTGTCATAAATGAATATGAAAAATGATAATTAGGTTCTAACCGAAGTTCAACGATTATCAATGTAGCGAAATCGATCATTAATGGATCCCATAATTATGGCCTTGTGCCAGAATAAACTAAACTTGCTAATTAAAGGAGACCATTGTAATGAAATGACTAGTGAGCTTCTCTTTCAGATCCGTTCCTATTCTTATTTCGATTCTTAGTAGGGCCTCATATTTGTGACAATTATATATATATATATATATATATATGGTTTGGGTTCTTTTCCTTGTCTAATGGAATATTAATCTTTGTAGATTATTAGTGCAAAAACCATAGAAGAACAGCAGTGGTACTATTTAACCCATAGCTTGGAGATAAGGGGGCTCATACCTTTCCCTCCATTATTAGTCTAAATGTTAACACAATAAATCGACTTGAATTCGAAATCGCTTAAAAGAATGTCGCAGTTCAGCCCGATACTTACGACGCCAAAGGGAGTCACCTTTATATATGTATATATATATAGTCATCCACAGACAGATCTGTTTCGTTCTATCAGAACTCATCAGTGTGGCTAGACATTAGCTTCCCGTAGCTGGGATCGAAACCCGGTTGACTCAAACGCTAAGCCAAGCTTCTAACCTTTCAGTCACGAGGAGCCATTAGCTGCGAAGTAAATTTTAAACGGTTATGAATCACAATTACTATTGTTTACAAACATTCGTTCAACGGCTACCGAGACCTCAATTAATTTATGAAGAGGCTTGCAATAAATGCTAATGGCAACACGATTACTTCTTCGCCAGAGAACTCAACCTTACGCGAGTAGGGGAGTATATATATATATATATATATATATATAATGTAGTTTACACTATTTATAGATAACGAGGGCGCGATACTACTAGCATATGAGCATCTTAGTGAGGAAAGTGTTACCACAGATTCAACGGTGCATTGTAACCGTCAGTTTCTCGTTTATAAGATCATCAGACCAATATGAATATATATAGTAGGGTACATCAAAGATTTCGCAATAATATGATACGTGCAACTTTTCAGTGAGTAAATCATCTGAACGAAGCAGTTCAAGCTGTGGTAAGTACCTGCGGTAGTTGGTAATATCTTGGTAGTCGGTGTGCTGACATCTGGTTCATTGTTTTGCTCCGTGTGTTAATTGAAAACCGCATAGCTAACGGGCCAAGTTGTCTAATTAGGGAACTTTCAATCTTGAACAAGTCCTGGCGGCAATACCCCACAAGATACCAACTGTTCGGCCACCTGCCTCCTATCACGAAAACTATTCAAGTTAAACGAACCAGACATGCAGGACACTGCTGGAGAAGCAGGGGCGAGCTCATAAGTGATGTACTCTTATGGACCCCCACACATGGCCGAGCAAAAGCAGGACGACCAGCACGAACATACATCAGCAACTATGTGAGGAAACGGGATGTAGTCCAGAAGACCTGCCAGAGGCGATGAACGATAGGGAAAAGTGGCGAGAGAGGATCAGGGATATCCGTGCGACCAGGACGACATGATGATGATGATGATGATAGTTTATAAATTTGCAAAGGACCATAATACCACCGAAGCAACCCCAAAATATTGATTATGTTAAAAGTGAAAGCTCAGTTGGTCACTGTACAGTATGTAAATGGCTGAAGGAGTTTGCAAGACCCTCTATGATCAGGCCTGGTGAGGTTAGTCCAAAACCATAGATTCCGAGGCCATACTCTTAGCCATAAATCCAAATCCGGTGAGCAGCACTTCGAGTGTAGTTTGTCCCTTTCACGACCTCAGCAAAAGCATCAGGAAGTGCCAAATTGTACCTTATAATACCAAAATATTGTAAAACTTTAAATTCCCCCCATATATATATATATATATATATATATATATATCAGTGAGATATTAATGATAAGGTGCAACGAAATGATTATAATGAACATACAGTGAGTGAAAAAGAATGTGGAAGAAAAAGAGAGTTAGAAGTAATGGGTCGCTGAAACTTAACGAGGGAGTTTAATGAAAGCGAGAGAGAGAGAGAGAGAGAGAGAGAGAGAGAGAGAGAGAGAGAGAGAATAAAAGATGAATTATTGAATGATGGATAATGGAAAAAAGATCAAAAGGGGGCGTGTCAAACGGATGTATATAAAACGAGTAAACATAGGAAAGAAAGAAAGAAAAAAAGAAAGAATGAAAAAAAAAATGCAAAGGAGATTGAGTATAAAAATGAAAGAGAAAAAGCAAGGGAAGAGATCAAATGTTTAGTGAGAAGGAAAGGAAAAAAAAAGACAAAACAAAAAACAAAAAAAAAACAAAGCAAAAAAAAGAAGGAAAAACTAAAGAAGATTATGGGAGATACGTGAAAGAAATGAACTAACTTATGATTTAGAGATAGATAGGTTGTGCGTATGTGTGTGTGTGTGTGTGTGTGTGTGTGTGTGAGAGACAGAGAGAGAGAGAGAGAGAGAGAGAAGGATAGAGTCGAAAAATTTAGTCGAATATTCGGAGGAGGTAATTGCCCATGTGCAAATAATCGTTTTGAAGTGATGCGGATTAAGTCGGGTGTGGGGGAGTTAGGCTACTAGAAATGACCCAAATATGAAACAAGACTTGGCCATAGGTAAATAAGATATCAGTAAAATTTAAATTGGCGCTTTATTCAGAAAAGGGAAGAAGATAAGCAAAAACAGAGAAACAAATTAAACAGACTGTACAAGAAAGGAGGGTTGTCGGAAGCACGGTCGACGATTGATTACTTCAATAGAAACAGATGATCTGACTAAATGTAACGAACTACGACCATTCGAGTGGATGTAACGTAGCAATATGCGTCTGTTTTACTTCTTTGAAAAATATATATTCTTGTACAAGTCGATTTTAATGACTTAAATTAACAATATTTCTTTAGCATCAAAAGTGTGATGTCGATTTTGACAATGCTGACATTTCATCTGTCTTTTATCCTATTTTCTCACATTTTTTCCAACTCTTGTGTTCGTTTTCTTATTAATTAATCGTTGAAGTTATCCTCTTTTCTTTCTTTAATCTTTCACTAAGATTGTTTTAATTGTGAGTCATAATTTCTGGTTAATATTTTCATTTGGCCATAGAATGAAGTACTTCAAAAAATAATACAGACTAGTTAAAAATTATGTTGTATGAACTGAATTACCCGTCTCCGTCGAGTAAGAATCAAAACCTTCATCACTATTTTATGTTACAATAAAAGATGAATCCGTATCATCATCATCATCATCATGTCATGCCGCCAGCACGGATATCCCTGACCCTCTCTCGCCACTTCTCCCTATCGTTCATCGCCTCTGGCAGGTCTTCTGGGCTATCCTCACACAGCTGCTGTATGTATGTTCTAGCTGGTCGTCCTGCTTTAGCTAGGCCATATGTGGGGGTCCATAGGAGTACATCACTTATGAGCTCGTCCCTGCTCCTCCAACAGTGTCCTGCGTGCCTGGTTCATCTAACTTGGATAGTTTTCGTGATGGGAGGCAGATTCCATTTAAAGATGGAAGGTGGAAGAAATCCTACCAGCATACGGCATACCAAAAGAAACCGTAGCAGCAATAATGGTTCTCTATAGAAACACCAAAGTGAAGGTGCGTTAACCAGATGGAGACACAGAATACTTCGACATTGTATCAGGAGTACTACAAGGGGACACGCTAGACCCATACCTCTTTATCATCTGTGTAGACTACGTGCTTAGAACATCGATCGATAAAATCAGAGAGAACGGCTTCGAGCAGACAAAGAAAAGAAGTAGAAGGTACCCCGCAAAAACAATTACCGATGCCGACTACGCCGATGACATAGCGCTACTAGAAAATACACCCAACAAAGCTACTGCATAGTTTGGGACGAGCCACCGCAGGCATTGGCCTCCATGTCAATGCACACAAAACTGAATATATGTGCTTTAATCAAGCTGGCCACATTTCTACACTAGACGGAACCTCTCTGAAACTGGTTGACAAATTCACATACCTAGGAAGCAGTGTCTCATCAACCGAAAAAGACATCGACACGCGGCTAACGAAGGCATGGACAGCTATCGATAAACTATCGGTCATATGGAAATCAGACCTAACCGATAAAATGAAACGCAGTTTCTTCCAGGCAGTGGTCGTGTCGATACTGCTGTATGGATGCACCATTTGGACGCTAACAAAATGGCTGGAGAAGAAGCTAGACGGCAACTACACAAGAATGCTGCGAGCAATATTAAACAAGTCCTGGCGGCAACACCCCACAAAGCACCAACTTAATCCATATAAGAGGTACATATTTTTTAAGTAGAGGAATTAATATTGTGAATCGAAATACCATGACCAGAAAATCCGCCGACATACGGGAACAGTGGACATACAGGAACACTCATCAGCAGTGTATACCGTAATCTCTCACCACTAGAGATCGAACCAGTGACCACAGATTGCAGTGCCGAAACTCTACAACTGAGCCACCAGTTCATATTGCACACAAGTGACGCCAAATCAACTAGTCATGGTAATTGCGCGGCCAAATAACCTAAATGTGTCTTGCAAGTTACATCCGTACTCTTACCAGAGATTACGGTATACACTGCTGATGAGACCTAATAAGGTCGAAACAGCTGTCCAGTGTTCCCGTATATCGTGCGTTGGTGTTCGGCGGATTTTCTGGTCGTGGTAATTCAATTCACAAGAGAAAAGAGATTTACTTGTTAGGATTTTAATACGTTTCTTCCACACAAAAAATAGTACAAAGTTTTTAAAATTTAGATAAATATCACAAAAATTAATTTATTCAAACCTTTTTGCTTTAGTTTTTCCCAAATAGTTAATGGTCAAAACGATAGACTGCGGAATCGTAGTAAGCGAGTTCGAACTCCAGTCGCGCTATTACGTTCACTTTCGGGCAAATAGCCTTGGGAAAGGTATGAATCCCCTTATCCTCCCAGCTATGGGTTAAATAGTACCACTACTGTTCTAGAGGGATGGCTCTGGCATTAAATAACCTCCAAAGTTTGATATGCCGTTAAACTAAGGAACCGAAACCAAATAGCCCAAATATACGAATATCATAATACTGCTTGTCATCCGGTTACTCAAATCCACATATTCTCTCCGCAGCCAAATATATAAAAATCTATTTCTAACAATAGAATAAGATTGACCACGTGTGGAAACAGCAATTTTGGCGGTTTTAGAGTGGAGAAGGGAGAAGTGGTCAAAGAGCTGCCCCCAACGTTTTCGTCGACCTCCTAAACTTCAGTGCGCCCTCGGATACCTGCCTGTGAAGCAGTAAAAAAGATAGCCAGCAGAAAGGTATTTGTTACTTGCTCCTTTAACCGTTTAAAGTAATTAAATTGGCAAGGAGCTATCTAAGAAATTCACCTAATAGTCTAGGAAGGAGAAAATTCGCGAAAATTCAACTGAACAAAAAACCCCTAGAATTCGACTAAAAGTCAATTTAATAGAAAACTCAACTAAAATCAAATGAAAGCTGAAAAATTAACAAAAGATTCAACGAAACCACCAAGACTCCTAAAATTCAAAGAACTTTGTTTAGCGGAAATTCTTTCTCAGATAGATTTCTGCAAATTACAATAAATTTGCTACAATTTATTCGTTCTATCTTCTCTTTTCTTTTGATGCACCTATATAGAATTTGTTTTCTTAAACTTTGTCTTCTGTATAATCTTTTCGAATCAGCATATTATATAACATATGACATGGATTTTCGGTTCGTTCCTAGTGATCCCGTGTGCTTTGACAAGCTGTCACGTTGTGATTTGTAAACAGTGGGGTGACAATGCGACAGGGCAGTCAGGTCAAGTCCAACAGGTGTGTAAGCGGAAGGAGACTACGTGATAACCACGCGGTCAGATTGAGACAGAGTTCAGATAATCGAGAGTCGAGCCAGGGACATGCAGCCGATCAAAGGCGTCTCGGACCTCTCTGACGACACGGCTTGCAAAGGGGTGCAAGGGTTGGCACCCCCTTGCTCCCGGAAGAAGATATGAGATAAGAAGAAGTCACCTCTCTGAGTATATGTCTCTCCATCTATCTCTCAAAACTAATAACAAACAGAGAATAAAATGAGGGATATATTTTTTTATAAAGAAAAGTGTTTCGTTCGTTCATGGAATTTCGTAAATCATGTATGAGGGTATACAATAAGTATCCGAGCTAGTAAACAACGGAACATTCTGTTTGAAATCACCCACTATGACCCACCAAAAATATTTTCCCAATTTATTGAAAATTTGATAGTTTACCCATATATTACGGAACTTTTATTGTTATTTTCCTTTAAACTGGACATGCTTGCGTCCTCTCACAAATAATTGGGATATTCTTCTATATAGAAGCTGCTTCTTCATATCAAACTCTGTGTTCAATTCTGAAGGAATTGCACTGTTCTAAGACCATATATTATCTTTTAGTAGCCTTGTAAATATAACTTATTGTATATTGGTCTGATGAGTTCTTAATTTCTGATAAACTCCAATAACGTGCCGTCGAAGGTTAAATAGGAAAAGAAAAAGAAATTCCAAAGATGCTTCAGTTTCAGTAATCCACAACATAACTTTATATTGATTTTTTTAGTTTCGATAGAATCGAATTCTAAAAAAATTACATATGCATTAGGTATTATATAGATAGTTTTGTATGTTTAGGTATTATTCATTGCAAATTTTACTATAAAAATTAAATGTAAAAAAAATTGAAATGACCTTTTTTTGCATAAATAGCTCCTATTGATTTCTTTGGAATTTTCACGCGTCCTGCGAGTAAAGCAATTATGGCATATCAAATTTTACATCTCCACCTTGACGAACAACCGATAGATTTTATTAGTAATGCTTCATCAAATGTGAATAATTTTTTAGTAAGACGAATAATTCATTTATTATTCAATGAGAAACAAATGTTTTATGTTGAAAGTTTCTCCTGTATCCGAACAATAAATGTTCACCAAATTGCAAGTTTTACAATAAACAGTTTTGCTATTTATTGAAGACTAATAGGCACACAGTTGGAAAATGCTAATACAGATCCTATTTAAAATCACTTCAGAAAAAATAGGAGATGTTTTTTGTGTAAATTAGTGGAACAATAAAGAGTAATAAATTTACTTTTTGTACTCGAGGCTACAAGTCTGATGTCAGGATTATTTTAATGAGGGTGATCTAAAATGGAAATTATATATATAAAATACGGTCCTTTAGAGCAAGTGATGTTCTTTCATGACCCTAGAAAGTGAGGTCATTGCATAAAGAAATTATTCATTAGAAAAAGGATGAAGGGTTGAACTATTACATGAAATCGATCATGTGTGTGTGTGTGTGTGTGTGTGTGTGTGTGTGTGTGAGAGAGAGAGAGAGAGAGAGAGAGAGAGAGAGAGTATGCACAAGAGTGTTATCACGATTTTAATCTTGTAAATGTTTTTTAAGCTTATGCAGTGCTCTCTATAAGGCAAGATTCAATGATCTGAACTTTTCTGATTTTTTTGAGTGCTGGTTGTCATGTTCCTCAATACCTTTTGATACAAACTCTCTCTCTCTCTCTCTCTCTCTCTCTCACACACACACACACACACACACACACACACACACACACACACATATATATATATATATATATATATATATATCAGAACTGGCTTACCTGATTATCGGTTATGTAAAACTCATTGTGAGTTTTTATTGTTTTATTTTCATATATATATATATATATATATATATATATATATATATAATGAAACAATTTTATATCAGTAACTCTATGGCCTAAAACTGACAAAAGTGTTAATTTTGCAGAATAGATATTAATTTTTCAAGATAATATCCTTCTTTGTTAATGGCTTCATCAAAAGGCTTTCCATCAGACTGATCATAATATAGTGACATTTGGCATAAAATTTAATCTTTTAACTGTGTTAGGTTTCGAACATCGATGTGTTGCGTAACCATATACACGAATATGGCCATGTGCAAAATAGACATGTAATGTTCATTACGATAGAATATATAAAGAACAGGAATCTCAAAAACACGTAACTACTTCTTGTTCAGGTACGAAACCTTTTTATTAACTTTGAGTTAAAGGTTTCGACGTAAGGAGGAGAGACACAATCTTCTATGCTGTCTTATTCATTTGGCCCCCAACTCGAGCGCTCCCTCCCATAGGGCGCAAACTCGCCTCGCGCCAGCGAGCTCCAAAATTGATCCTTCTCGTTCGGCGTCCAAAACCCGACTCTTATTTTCTTCAAATTCTCACACAAACTTCCGCGTGCTTCCGGTGCGTGACGTCACCTGCACCTTGTCACCCAGTATCGTCTCGGACTGTTATGACATCTGAGTGACACTTCCATCCGCTCGCGCGCACCTGCTTCAATCTTATACCCAACCAACCCATGTGCTGAGACGAAAGGTTCTCAGCCTAACTAAACTCAAAGGCATGAACCGAAATCCCTCGGCTATTTCATAACAGATGCATCTTAATATATATTCCCTGTTCTATGAAAAAGTTTAGTGAATCTAAGGCATTAAATTGTTTCCTTACCCTCTGGTGGAGTGATTCTAAGAGCTTAAAATGCCTAGAAGGAGACACTGGGAACGAAAATATCTTTGAAGTGGAGCAAAGAGAGAGAGAGAGAGAGAGAGAGAGAGAGAGAGAGAGAGAGAGAGAGAAGGAATCTGTCTCTGTCTACATTAGACTTTCTGTCTGTCTGTCTCGTTCTATATACATATACATATGTGCGTGTGTATGTGTTTGCTGGTTTGTGTGTGTGTGTGTGTGTGTGTGAGCGTGAGATATATATATATATATATATATGGATAGATAGATAAAAGAGATATAGATAGATAGATAGATAGATAGATAGATAGAGAGAGAGAGAGAGAGAGAAACAGAGAAGTGGAAAATGCGAGGTTGCTAAATTTTTATCACTACGTAAAACACAACCGATATCATAAAGTTTGGATTTCAACAAAGGCTTTTTATCTTCTTCAATTTGGAGTTAATGATCTTGCGAAAGGCATGAATCTATTTATTCCTGTTTCTTATCTTATGGTCCTCAGATTATTTCTCCCTCTCACTTTCAGTTTTTATGGAATGTTTGCAACACATTTCTTTTCGGTTTTGTTCGGTTTCTTGGTTTAATGACCCATGAATCTTCGATGATACACCTCTTCAAGGATACCAAAGCCATACTTGTTGAAGTTTATAGTTTTATGTGTCAAATTTTAATAAACTAGCGCAATGTAAGTAAAGCAAGTAAAGCTGGCGACCTTAGTTGAGGGTGAGCCGAAGGCTCCCTTTTCAATAGCGACTACACCAAGGTATAGGGGAGGGCACTATTCCATTCCCTGGATTGCTCCACTTTACCCTTGTTCCTAACCTTATAATGCTGAGTGCTAAGCAGGGCGGCATCAAGTACCATTTTTGAGTCTTTGGTACGACTCGACCAGGGATCGAACCCCGGTCTCCATTGGTGAACACTCTACTCATTAGACCAAGGCGCAACCCATTTGCTACTTTGTCGAATTTTACTTCTCTTAATTGTTCACCTCTCTTCGTTATTCGAGATGCTTCATGTTTACTTGTACAAACCCCAAACATTTGGTGTAATGGTTAAAACGATGGACTGTGGAATCGTAGTACGCGAGTTCGTACTCCAGTCGCGCTATTACGTTCACTTTCGGGCAAATACCCTTTGGAAACGTATGAACCCCCTTATCCTCCCAGCTATGGGTTAAATAGTACCACTACTGTTCTTCTAGGAGAATGGCTTTGGCATTAAATAACCTATAAAGAGTTCATATGCCATTAAACAAAGAAACGAAACCAAACCAAACCAGGATTATATCTCGGATTAACTTCCACGCGACATGAAATGCATGTGAAACAACGGGCTTTCCTATACCTATTTCAAACTCGGTCTGATAGAGTGCATCTATAAGAGTTCCATTCGCCGTCTTTAACTTGAGCCTTTTCTTACTTAAATTAGGTCAAGCTTTCCTGTCTTTGTACTCTTGCCTAAACACAACAGAAACCACCGAGCTGGTGGTGTCTTTTAGGTTGCAATAGTATTTATCACCCCATCAAACAGTGATAAAATTAGGTGAGCCCAAAGGACTAATTATACGCATCAGTACGAGCGGGTATTCTCTGGCTCTTGACTGTCTTCTGAGAGCAATTTTCCCTTATGTGATCCCTCTTTAAGCAGTTCCAAAAATTATATTATTCTTTCTTTTTTCCGTCGTGGTGTCTGAACGTTTCTTTGTACTGTTAGTGGGGGTTCTCTACCCAAGATCTGACTAAATTATTACTACCAACTTTCATAGGATTAGAATCAATATCATGAGGGGCCCAAATCCTACTTCACCCCTAACTATTGAGAATAATTTTTGGTAAGCATCCTCACTAGTATTTAAGTTCCTTAACACTGATTTTAAGTTATTTCCTTATTCTGCAATGAGGTGTTGAAAAGATTCTCAAAATATCTGGGATTCGATTTTTTTTCAAATTAGATACTTATACAGAAGGTGACAATATAATATTAAAAAAGAACCTACCGTATTTTTTTTTCGGAGTTCATTTCTCTTATTGTTGATATTGAATTTCCTCAGTCCTTTGTGAGGTGGGGGGTAAGTCTCTTGGTCTTTCTTTTTATACTTCTTTTTTTAATTCCTTCTGAGACATTGGGGGTAGGTAGCTGTTGATGTGTCTCTGGTTCTCTGGTTAGTCGTCCAGTGGTGTCTTTCGTCCGTTTCTTCGGCAGTTTTACAGTCTTTTATACGTTGTCTTAGTTCTCCCATTATTTTTGCTGAAACTCAGCTTCTTATGAGTCTGTTGTGATGCTGGCAAAAGAAAGACACGGGAAACACAAAAAGGTTGATAGAAAAACATAGATATTAAAGTAACAGAAACAAGATACAAGTGAATCTGATTAAACAGTAGTTAGTTAATAGGAAGCTGAGAGTCCAGTGGGGTAGTGACTATCCATCCACTACGCAAGTGGTATCACACGCGATTATGTCACGTGGGTCTGGTTAACCTGAGTCGATGACAATTCCACAAGTGTGTGGTTCTCACAAATGTAATAGTCAGACGACCATTCAATGAAGTTAACCGGTTCAAATTAAAGAGCATGGGTTACCCAAAGAGGGTCGAACTGACGTCAGGTCACGAGTGCTTATATTACTTAATAGGGATCTATCTATCTATCTATCTATTAACCAAAGGAATCCAACGGTTTCCAAAGTTATTATCGAAACATTAAACATGTTTCCGGTGACGAAAATTGTCAAGATTTCTTTTGAACATGGTATTGTAAATATGCAGGAATACAGAAACTTCAGGTCTAGTTTTCTCTTGATTTTTTTCTTTTATAACACATTATCCATATAACAAATGGCCTTCTTTTTTTCTGAATTTCTCAAACAAGGTGTTATTATGAGTTTAATCTTCTTCACACCGGTATTAGCTGATGTTTTTCCACTGGAGTCTGAGTGACAGCAAGTTTCCTCAAGTCTCCAGGACTCTTTTCAGTATTCTGGCCGATATTCGGATGGTCTCCACTCTTCCTCTTTTACAAGTCCTCCAGTCCCCATAGCAACCAATCCTTTGGTGACTCTACCGAGCGCGCTATTTACAATTGGTATAACGATCACTTTTATGTTCTATAGGTTTTTCAATTTTCTAGCAAGGTCTAAGTTTTTATCTCCTTTTTAGCTTTCCTTTATTATTATTATTATTATTATTATTATTATTATTATTATTATTATTATTATTATTATTATTATTCGTGCTGACAACGTTTCGGCTGTTATATGTTCTGCGTTATCTCAAGCAGCTGTTGTTGCATTTGATGCACTTAAGATAACATGTCAAGTGAAAGCAACACCCCGATAAGCCACAGCATTCACGACAACCTTTGCTCTTTAAGTAGTTTTATTTTTCCTTTCCAACTCTATTTCAAGAAATGTGTAAAAATAAATCACTTATCAAACACAATACCATTCACTTAAAATAAATAATTGAATTCTTTGATACTTCATTTATTTTCAAGGCTTCAGTTTTTATCTAGAACCTTTTAAGATTTTTATTCTTGATTGAATGAAAGTTTTTTTTATAATTCCACTATTTCTTTGGAAATCCACTTGTCTCGTTTACATATCCATTCAGTTGATCTTCGTCTCGGACACCTGACGAACTTTGATGATTAACGAAAAAGGCTAGCAGACAGCTGGTTGTAAGTTCAAGTCTCACTGGGGGCTCTATACTTCTAATATTTATGACAAGCTAAGCCGAGATATTTTAGAATGATATAAAAAGGATTCTAAAATGGGAATCATGTGACCCATAGGTAATAGATTTCACTTCGAAAAGGTAGCATTGTATCCAGAGGAAGAATTGGGGCAGGAGGAATTCAGTCATAAATATGTAAGTTAGTTTAATAAGACTTCTTATAAAATGAAATTTACTTAGCTTGTTTTAGTTTTGAATAACATATTCAGAAGTGTGTGACAGCGAGTGAAGGTTGAATTCGCTGTACCAGAAAATGTATTTTAAACCAGTGTGCTAACTATTGTTTCTTAGATATATTAATCAAGCCTCCATGAAGAATTGATAATTATTAACGACTTCCCAACTGATAAATGACGCAAAACTAGTGATTTTACATGCGAGACATTTGACTTCCAGAGAAGGGATTTCAAATATAAAGCGGTCGAATTTTAGCCAGTAAAGAAATTA
Source organism: Sepioteuthis lessoniana (assembly GCA_963585895.1). Taxonomy (NCBI): domain Eukaryota; kingdom Metazoa; phylum Mollusca; class Cephalopoda; order Myopsida; family Loliginidae; genus Sepioteuthis; species Sepioteuthis lessoniana. The sequence continues at coordinate 110,084,416 of OY757918.1, forward strand.
AGGAAGAATTTCTGTAAAATTTATAAATTTTAACGACATGCCAAAACAAATATAAGAGAAGAGATTTACTGACGAATTATGAGATAACAATATTAGGAGATTGAACTGAAACTCTGAGAATCACATGTCTAGTACAATGTGAGTTTTGATTCTTAGAACCACGTGTCAAGTCCAATGTGAAATATGCCTCTAAGAACCACGTGTCAAGCCCAATGTGAAAAATGCCTCTGAGAACCACGTGTTAAGTCCAATGTGAAATATGCCTCTAAGAACCACAAAGTGAACTATGACTCAGAGAACCAATTGTCTGGAACAGTGTGATTTGAGTCTATTTGAACTACTTGTCTAGCACAATGTTAGCTTTTACAGAGAACCACGTGTCTGGCACAATTTGAGCTCAGTAGATTTTTATGAGAGTTGTGAGACAAGTTTGCTTACTATTGTTCTATAACTTGTCACCGTAGGTACTTATGAAGATTACGTAAGTCAGAAAAGTTCACTGATACGTCTGCTGAATATCGGACACTGTACATTCATATTGATTTTATAGACTAACTTTTTAAATTTTCATAGTGATGCATCGATATATTTTCCAAAAACAGCTAATTCGGTAAAGGTTTACAGTAGTGAGGCATCTGTAAAAATTGAAGTATAAACATTTGCTCGTTCTATCATGGAAACTATCCATATGTGTATGAATCTTTTTAAAAGTTGCTGAAATTTATTTCTAACCGAAATATAGCAAGTAAAACACAGGCGTCGATTCTAACACTTTACCAGATCAATTTTTAAACAACTACAAAAAAAAAAAAAAAAGCTGCAAAAATGCATTTTTAATTTATAAAATTATTGTATACATCAAACATGAAAATTTCTTTTTAATCATTTTGCTTACTTATGTGTCTTTGTAAAAAGTTCTCGGTTCAACCAAGAAATGAATCACCTCGTGTCATTAAGTGTTCATGTTATTTCTCAAATTATTCCAACTGTTCAAATCTCTTAGAACATCGTTTATCAAGTTTCTTTTACTGTTCTCGAAAATATAATGACCATTTAAAAAAATGAACACAGTTTCTTTTCTACTTGGATCGAGAAATTTTTCGCACCACTTCGAAAGAAAAAAATCTCTCAATAAAGCGTAGCAAAGAAGCCTAATTTATTAGATTTTGTTCTTAAACATAAAATGTTCGTAAAGATTTGTATTCATATACAACATTTATTTATAGAACAAACATCCTTGTCAATAAGTTATAACAGAAAAACTGTTTTTTTTGTAATTCTATTTTATAACAGCCATAAAGTTCCGACATTATCATGTATAATTGAAATTGATATTGAGGTTGTTGCAACTGTTACAGCAGTAAAATTGGTACTGCCAGGCGTTAGGAGCTCGTTATAAAATTCTTTTTATTTCTAGAACAAGAATAATTCTATCAGAAAACTCAAGTACTTTTGTTCTACCCAATTTCAAAAGTTATTTTACGATAGCGTGAACTTGTGATTTTCTGAAAAGAATAACATTTTAAAAAGGTGTAAGGGCGGGATTTAAAATTTTGTAAACAGATAATAGATTAATTCTTTCCACATTTTATTGTAACAATAAATTCTGGGATTATACAGAAGTCAAGAGGTGAACATTTATGTCCCTCTGATGGTCATCTAATTTACCACAATGCAAATGCAGCAACACAAAATATCTGTAAATATTGGGTTTTAAAAATGCTAAAGTTACCATCAAACAAGGTGTTACTGTAATCGCTAAAGTTTGCATAAATTGAACAGGGATATGTGTTACTCTTTATGTGGATTCAAAGAGAGCATAGAAGTAAACAATGTGTGTGTGTGTGTGTGTGTGTGTGTGTGAATATGCATGTCTGTGCATACGTATGTGTGTGTGTGTGTGTGAAAAAGAGAGAGACAGAGATAGATAGATAGATAGATAGATAGAGAGAGAGAGAGAGAGAGAGAGAGAGAGAGAGAGAGAGAGAGAGAGAGAGAGAGACAATAAATCGCTGTAATGTCAAAAAAAAAAATCCTTGTCGTAATACAGCTTATTGTTTTTCAAGATTTGTAGACCATTTCACAAGTGAACGTAGTTTATTGGGAGGCGCTTGTGGTGTCACGGACATCATTATATGAAATGGATTCGGTAATCTAAGTTCAAATTCTGAACGAGGCTGTTTTCAAATAGTACCAGTACCCTAGGGAAAGGTATAAATCTAAATACTCTCCTTCCAGCTAGTGGTAAATAGAAAACATTGAGCTCTTGAATCTTTGTATGGCAACCAGTCTAGGAGAATGAAAACTCTGAACACACACCCACTCAACTCCGCTTAAGAATTGACTTTGAGAAAATTGATCTTGCGTATTTACATAATGAGACAGATAGATCGATAGATCGATGGATAGATAATTATCGATGAATAGAACATTCTTATCAATGTTTCGATATAAAAATAGATTTTCTTTTAAACCAAATTTTCCAAAATTCTGTTATTTCAAAAGGAATATCATACAATCAATACGGATATTATTAAGCATTACTTATAAAAAAAAAAAAAACTTTATGTTGTAGCTGCATATCCGTGTCATTAAGAGTTTTCAGTAAATAATATTCCTAAGTGATTTTTATTTAAGTTATAAGTAGGGTCATCGCTGTTTAACTTTGCTGATTCAACGTGAGCCATAAGCGTAAGCTAGAATTTACTATGCTTTGGTTTGTCTGAGAAACAGGCCTCAGGCTGCATGCAGCACCAATTGTTCCTCAGTGGTCACTCATCTAAGTAATGATTAGGTTCATCGCTGCTTAACTTTGAAGGTAAACAATGCTTTCAGTTTGATTTGATTATAAACCTTCAAATGTGAAAACTGTTTCGTGATATTTGATCGATTATTGGTGTGTTCAACTGGTTTATTCAATGTTGTTTAAATGGCACTGTATATCCACAGAGATATAAAGGGAAGAAGGCAAACGATCTCGTTGAAATATAAGAGAACATTTGTAGCGAAAATTGCGCCAACCTGACTGGAAGGTGGTTGACTGTTGCTTTCAGTGGAAGAATATTTAGATCGCGGCGTGATTCCCAAGTATAAAGTCAATAGATTAATCAAGTTGGAATTGGACGGAACAGCATTTGTTTGTGTCTTTGACTAACCACTTCCAATAATGAGTTGGGCTACAACGTTTCTATCACGTTGTAAATAACCGAGGACAAGCAGAGAACTGAAACAAAGATAGAAGAAGATGATAATCACATTCTGTTCATTTTATGGTAGATTTAGATGAAAGAGGTTTTACTACATGCAGTGACACGTCTTCTTTATGACAAGGCAAGGGGAAAATTACGTGGAGAGAGAGAGAGAGAGAGAGAGAGAGAGAGAGAGAGAGAGAGAGAGGCCGTTAGTTTCAAGAAAGAATGCTATCCGATAATTACCCAGGTCATAAAATACGCAAAAATGCGTCTACAATCTTTCTTCGTCTGCTGCTTCATTTCTCTGCAAGAAGAAGAAGAAGAAGAAGAAGAAGAAGAGAAGGAAAATGATAGATATAATTCTACATTGTCAACTTGTAACAGTTGTATTAATTGCCAATCATTTTTGGAGGGGATACATTGACAAAGCAGATGAGACTTGAAGTGAAAAAGATAAAAAGGATTTAATTCATAAACTTTCTACGAGTATATCTGTTTATTTCGACATATTTTAATTTATTCTAAGTTGAAATATGGCATAAAATATGAAGCACATTTTAATAAGATCATTATTAGAATTTATTGCAACCCTTTTTTTTAAGTTATAGATAAAGCTCACTTCGTAAATGTGATGATTTCAATTCATTTATATTGCTGTGAATGAGATTTCTTTTCTTTTTTTTTTTTTTTTTGCTAAGATCGACATTTGTAAAAAGTGGTTTTATATAAAGCTGAAAGTACGGGGAACCCAGTAAGGATTGATCTCTTAACTCAGTGGTAATTACTACGTGAGGTATTTTAAGCTAGTTCCTGCTGAACGTGTAAATGGCTCCAAAAGCTCCAATCGAATCCATTATTTGAATTAAGTATTTATTGAATCAGACGACAAAGGGAAAATCAGATGAAGAATTATAAGCTCATAAACGCTGTTAAGAGGTTAACTTTTTAGTTCTTTGTTCATATTATAACTAACAAAAAATGTGATTTTTTAAAATTTTGATTTTCTGGCGACCAAAAAACGTCTTTGAGAAAAGGTAATAATTTTGGTTCCTAGCAAGCAAATTTTCTGCTAGAAGCCTGCTTTATGTAGTCAAACAAAACGGTAAAGACGCAGTTTAAGTAAAATAACTAAATAAAAATACAATTTCGCATTATAGAATAGTTTGTAAATCGGAATTCTGGGGAAGAATTTCTAAATTTTGGTACTTTCAAAAATGAATATGCTAAAGCTATATTTGAATTATAGGATGACAGAGAAAAATGAAATAATGGCATTGTTTTAAAGTAGTTCATCCAGAGTTCAGATGATAATATAATTGAGAATTTGTCGAAAGAACTGAAGAGATCTGAATCAGGCCGAGAAAACCTTTAAGCTTTAGGACCAAATTTTTCGGCTGAATGTTTCATATTTTGATCAAATATCTGAAATTTCTGTTTTTTCTTCATAAATTTCTCCTCTTTTAAACAATTTGCCTGTTCAACTAATTCAAAAAAATTCCAAGAAGCTCAATTTTTCTTTCATAAAACAAAATATTGATGGCCAAACGTTTTGTTGACGTTTTACAAAATCTAGACGAGTTTTTACGTGTCTTAATCAGAGCATCTGAGTCTTTCTTGGTTGTCTTTTTACAGGGTCCAATGTTATGGAGACGTATTATATTTTTTTGATTTTATTTTTTGTTTATTTATTTATTGTTATTTGTCGTTCCCATTTCCTGGTTTATCCAAACAATGAACTCAGGACAGAATAAAAAGTCATCAGGGAATCCCTAATGAAAAATAAATAAAAATTATTAAATAAAAAATACTATAGTGAGATGACAAATCCAAAACAGGGAACATTATTTGCATTTGTTTGGAACTTCCAAGTGGATGACTGACACCAAAGATTCCTCGCTAAATACATCAGAAGAAGGCTGAAAGAAACATGGCTGAAACATTGTGAACTAAGAAAAAACATGGATGGCAATAATAGTTCGTCAAATAGAAAATGAATTACAGTAGATCGTTAAATCATGAAAATATAAATATCCTAAAAACTTTGTTTGAATTATTTTTAAGTTATTCGGAGGGAAGATATAATTTATTTTTGTAAAATGGTGTACATAAGACCGACTTTTAAGTTTCTCGTATTTCTAAGGGCTGAGAGAAGTAAAACTATTTACACCTCGTACAACTGCTGAACTCACTGCTTATTTTATTGTTCTGAATTGATTTTGGTATACCTCAATTCGAAAAACACGGAAGATTTTTCTAAGAAACGGAGAAGATCCTTCTCACCTGGCAATGTCAGTGCATTCGATATTCACTTAGTACCTTACAGTTTCTATACTAGATTAAAGCACTTTGCCTTACGGCTATGGTTAACGAGGTTGCATAGGGCAATAGATAATATGCTTGGCCATTTAATGTTACAGTGTCTACAACTCATATGTAACCTCGGCCGAATTGATATGTGACTGAGTAACCGAGACTGAGTAAATAGCTAGACGTCATGACATATTAATTTCCTTTATTTCAGCACACACACACACACACACACACACACACACACACACACACACACACACACACACACCTCTCTCTCTCTCTCTATATATATATATATATATATGAGTGCGTGTGTGTGTTGAAATGATAGATTGTGGTTAATCTGACAAGATTATAAAAGTGGGAAGATGGATAGATCAAAGGTTTAGTAGTAGTGAAATTTCATCCTTTTATTCCAAGAACTTCTTCAGACTAAACATTTTTTTAGTTTTTCTACATTTAAGCAAATGAGAAAAATAGATAAAATAACGAACAAAATAAAGGTATAAAAAGTGGAGGGAAAGGGTCAAAAGATAAGAGACAAGTAAGGGGAGAAACAGAGAGGGAGATAGATGTAGGTTTAAGTGGTGATAGTAGGGCGTTTTGGTTTTGACTGTGTCTGCGTGTATGATGATGGATTCATATATATCCGGTTTCATTTGAAACTTTTGATCATATGGAAGTGGAATTAAACTCTTCAAAAATCTCGTAAAGAACCAAAAAATCTGGAATCCCTCATCGAACACCACCATACAATCCCAATATTATATGGCCTACCCCAAATCCACAAACCAAACCCCCCTCCAATGACCAATTTTCTCCAGCATCGGTAGTGCCACCCACGAAATAGCTCGCGCCATAGCTAAAATATAAACACCCTACTCGGCACAATCAGCCGGAAACCCCGGAAACTAAATAAAATCAAGGACATCAATATACAAAATAAAACTATATACAGCCTAGATATAACTTCTCTCGACACCATTAAAAATGCCTCAACTTTCTTGCTACTCACTTAAGAAAAAATAAATTCAACTCATCACTCCCCATAAACACCTTAATAAACATCTGCAAACACATAACAAACAGGACTTATTTCAAATTTAATAATTATATCTGTAAACAGAAATCTGGTCTCCCTATGGGAAACCCACTTAGTGGTGTATTAGCCTGTCAATTTCAAGAATGTTTTGAATCCGGCCATTTTAAGTACGGACTACCTAGTAACATTACATATCTTAAATATATTGACGATTTATATATATTTTCCTTCTTCAAAACATAAGAATTGAAGAGATTGCACAGAAATTAAACAATGTTGAACCCTCCATCAACTTTATACAAGAAAAATAAATTAAATAACACCATACCCTTGAAGGACATCCTAATTATTAAATCCCAAAACGTTTTAACTTTTATAGACTACCCCAAACCCACAAACAAAAACGATTATATACGTTTATACTCCCACCGCAACAACAAAATCAAAACAGGCCTCATATGTAGCCCACAACACCAAGATGAAGAATTTAAGTACATCGAACACTCCCTTAAAAACCTAAAATACACAAAACCTTTCATATCAAACACGAGAAAAAAATCTCTAAATATACACTCATCAAATAAACTTAAGAAACCCCTCTATTCCCATTACTGACAGACCTATCCCTCTCCCCACTAACACCCATAACAACCCTCTCTACGTGAAATTAACCCAATTAGGAATACCAATCATACAAACCACATCACAAACCATTAAAAACCTCGCTAACATCTCGAAACAAATCAACAACGAAACCACTTCTCTCGCGGCATATATTTTATTCCATGTAAAGATTATAATAAACATTACATCGGCGAAAACCAACGCAATCTAGTAAAAGGAATTTATCAACACAAAGGATCAATTTAAATAAATGACGATCGAAATGCTCTTTTCTCCCACATGATAGATCTAATTTTTCCCAAACTACTCTAATCAAACCCATACATTGCAAAAAATCCTACAGATTATTAGAATATGCAGTTATTTCCAAAACAAGCCACGTAAAACAACGTCCAGGTTTCCATCAGACTTAACACAATTTAGTGGACATTATACCACACGAAAATAATATCAAAATAGAAAAAGGATAATTTTTTTTTTGCAAATTGTTCACTGATATTTTTCAGCACACTGAGGCATTCTTTCACTCTATACTACCATACTAATGAGGATTCTCTTCTTTTCATTTTCTTTTTCCTTTTTTCTTTTCTCTGATTCCCTTCCAGTTAGACACTCCATTATGGACAACGTCGTTGATAAAACAGGATATTCCTAAACCCATCCTCTCCACCCCGTTTCCCAATTTCTTTTTCTTTTTGTTCACGAAAATTATTTCCTCTTCCATATGATCAAAAATCTCAAATGAAACCTGATCCATTTGACCCCATCTCCAAACGGGACTGACAGTTACAGTCAAAACCAAAAACCTCCACCACCATCATTTGAAACCACATCTACCTCACTCTCTATTTCCCCGCTTACTTGCCTCTTATCTTTACACCCCTTCCTTCCTCATTTTATACCTTTATTTTCCCCGTAATTTTATTGATTTTCCTCATTTGTTTAAATGTAGAAAAACTTAAAAAATGTTTATTCTGAAGAAGTTCTTGGAATAAAAGAATGAAATATCACTACTATTAAAACATCTTTAAGTGTTTGATCTATCCATCTTTCCATTTACTTTTATTATATATATATATAGAGAGAGAGATGCGTAGGTAGAGCTAGTGAATGGTTTTTGAGACAGAAAGTGGAATTAGTCAAACGACTACGAATTTCACCGAGAATGTCACAATTTCTCAGGAAACTGAGGAGGAAAGTAATGGATAATATTATGCAAAGAGTTACTCGTATATAGAGTTAAGATAGAGGTGATACAAAGTCAGTGGCGCTTAATTACTTTTGTGCCAATGCGAACACCAGACTAAGACTATGTTTTTCTGCATCGATACTGAATACTTTTTATTTATAAATATAGAAAACTGCCTTCTACATATGGAAGGGGATACATTAAGCCCATATCTGTTCATCATCTGTGTAGACTACGTACTTTGAACGTCGATAGATTTAATTAGAAATGGCTTTACACTGGAAAAGTCAAGAAGCAGACGATACCTCGCACAAACTATTAGGGACGCAGATTACGCAGATGCCAAAAGTGCTTCTGGCAAATACATCCACACAGGTCGAATCCCTGCGGCATAGTCTGAAGCAGGCAGCAGGTCGCATTGGCTTCCATGTCAATGCAGACAAAACGGAGTACATATGCTTTAATCAAAGAGGAGACATCTCCACACAAAAGGGTGGTTCATTCAAACTAGAGGACAAATTAACCTACCTCGGAGGCAGCATCTCATCTACAGAAGATGACATCAATACACAACTATCAAAGGCATAGATAGTTATTGATATCGGTCATATGGAAGTCAGAAAAATCAGATAAAATAAAATGCATTTTTTTCCAAGGAGCGGTCATATCATACAACTATATGGATGCACAAACGTTGAAGCTAATTAAGCTTATAGAGAAAACGGTAAAAGACAATTGCGCAAGAATGCTACGAGCTATATTGAACAAGTCCTGGAAGCAACATCCCGCAAAACATCAGCTGTACAGCCACCAACCTCCCATCTCTAAAACTCTCCAAATCAGACGAACAAGACATGCGGAACACTGCTGGAAAAGTAAGGATGAACTTATAAGCGACGTTCTCCTGTGGACCCATTCACACGGACGAACAGGGTGTTGGGTGACCAGCTAGAACATATCTACAACAGCTCTGTACGGACACAGGTTGTAGTCTGAAAAACCTGGACGATAAAAACGAGTGTGAGAGAGTCAGGGAAATCTGTGCTAGCATCACGAGATGATGATGATGATGATGATATATATATATATATATATATAGGAGGATCATTAAATAAGTTTCCAGACTTTTTTCGTATGGGCACTTTTATTGATAGTACCCACATGAAACTGTAGTCCCCTTCGAAGTAATCTTCTCCGGCTGCAATGCATTTGTTGTGCCGTTCCAACAACTTCTGGAAGGCCCCATCGAAGTCTTCTTGTGTGAGCGTGTCAATGACCTTCGTCACAGCCTCTTTCATCTCCTTGATTGTCTCATAACGACAGCCTCTCAGCTTAGGGAATAACCAAAAGTCTCAGGGAGCAACGTCTGGACTATAGGGAGGTTGAGGAACTGTCTTGATGCCCATCTTAGTCAAATAGTCTGTGACAAGGATGGAGTTGTGGACTGGTGTATTGTCCTGGTGGAAATGCCACTGACCCGATTTGAAGCGTGCTGGCCTCTTCCCAAAGAATCTCTTCCTGAACTCCCTTAAAACCTCAACATAGTAACCCTAACCCTAACCCTTTGGCCAATCAACTGTGGTGTATTGACTTCATTACTCCTCCAACGCCTCTCATCATCCCTCACAGACTCCCTGGCTTCCTTGAATCTCTTATGCCACTCAAAAACTGATGCTCGATTCATGCAATATGGTACAGAAGCAGTCTGAAGCATTCCAGACGTTTTTGTGTACAAAAAAGTCTGAAAACTTATTGAATGTACCACGTATATATCGTTCTCTTTGTAAATATTTAAACAAATAAACAAATTGCTTATGGTTTACATTTAGATCTAGGATCAGGAAGATTATTCAACAACAAAGTTTTTTTGCTGTCAACATCACAAATATATTTAGTCTTATTTTATAGTTCTAGATGTTAGATGACAGGAAAATATTTCAAATAAAATCAAATTCTTAAAAGAAAACAAATAATATTATTTTTCTCTCCTTTGAAAATTTAGTCCAGAATTGCTCTAAAAATTTATAAAATGAACTTGTATTCATATTCATATGCTTATGTGGATCACCATCCTTCTTGAAATTGTTTATGATTCTAGTAATATTTGGTAATAAAGATGTGATTGTATAAATACTTTTGACAGGGACTTTCTATATAGGTAATTCCGATAAAGGCGATAGAAAATAGTGGCTATAACGAGCAGAAAATCTGTTCTGATGAGTGATGATTGGTTTGATCGAATGTTCCGTTTATATTTTTAGTCATGATAGGATAGAGACATCGAAGATTGAATAACTTTCCTGTCTTTCAGAATCGAATTTTGCCAAAGTGAGTTGTTTATATAATACTTATGATCAGTTAAATACCTGTGAATTCTGTTTGAAAATATCGTATTTTTCACCAGTAAATGTTATTCTACTTTGCACTATCTATCTATCTATCTATCTATCTATCTATCTATTAAAGGATATTTAGTATTTAGCAATGAACTGTCACATATAAAGGGGTTGTAGTGACAAATTCACGTACCTAGGAAGCAGCGTCGAATCAACCGAAAAGGACATCGAAACGAGGTTAACGAAAGCATGGACAGCTATCAATAGGCTATCGACTATATGGAAATCAGACCTAACCGATAAAATGAAACGCAGTTTCTTCCAGGCAGCGGTCACATCGATACTGCTATATGGATGCACTACATGGACGCTAACAAAACGGCTGGAGAAGAAACTAGATGGCAATTACACAAGAATGCTGCGTGCAATCCTCAACAAGTCCTGGCGGCAACACCCAACAAGACACCAACTGTATGGCCACCTGCCTCCTATCACGAAAACTATTCAAGTTAGACGAACCAGACATGCAGGACATTGCTGGAGAAGCAGAGATGAACTCATAAGAGATGTACTCTTATGGATCCCCACACACGGCCGCGCAAAAGCAGGACGACCAGCACGAACGTACATTCAGCAGCTATGTGAGGATACAGGTTGTTGTCCTGAAGACCTACCTAGGGCGATGAACGATAGGGAGGAGTGGCGAAAGAGGGTCAGGGATATCCGTGCTGCCAGCACGATATGATGATGATGATGAGTGACAAAATCAGAAAAAAAAAACTGGACGGATGTTACCGTTTATCTTTCGAAGAATTATTCTATATCAGATATATCATCATCTGCCAACCCTTCCACTTCATATATGCAAAAAATCAATTATATATATATATATATATATATATATATATATATGTTTGTTCAAAATTTAACGAGATTTGATGCATAATTTTCTTTCAAACTGGCACTGACAACAGTCTAGACGTCTAGACATTATTTGATAATATAACTTGCTCAGCTGTTCACTTCTTTTCATTTATTTAATTCATGTTTTTAAAAAGAAAATACCAAACAATGAGTTTGCATTACATTTTTGCGTAAACTTGGTAAAAAACAGATTAAGTTCAGAAAGAAGCTTATGAAAATGATACAATTATAAGTGCCATTGTTTTTGACTGGTATCGCTGCTCTAATCAAGAAAGAACATCAGTTAAAAGTGATGAGCATCTAGGAAGAGCTTCAACCAGCGAAGATGCTGAAACAGTTCAGAAGATACTCAATCTCATGAAGGGGAATTTGTGCTGAAATAGGCAGCTCCGAGGGATCATGTCATAACATTCCTTTTAAAGATTTGGGGATAAGACGGATTGTAGCAAAATTTCCTTCACTGTTTCCGACTTCAGAACAGAAAAAAAACTTCAGATGATCATAACGACTAATTTGCTTCAATATGGAGAAACTGACACCGAACTTTTGAGAAGCCTTGTAACAGATGATGAATTGTTGATAAAAGAAAACTGAAACGACCATTCAATTATTTGAGTAAAAGTCTGTCATCACGAACAAATGAGTTGTCCGGCCAAGTTTCGATCAAAGTGCTTCATACGGTCTTTTTTTTTTTACAAAGGTGTAGATCACCATAAATTTATCTTTAAGACTCATAATATCATTAACCAATATTACTTGCATTGCGTCCATGATAAAGTTTGCCGTTAACGGCCAGACACGTATTCTACAAGTCAGTGGTAGTTCACTATGACAATGTGTCAGAGTATTCTGCTAAACCTATATAGATGTTTTTGATGAAGCACAGTATTGCGCAAGTGCAACATATTCGATGCTTATAAGATGTTGCTCAAGGTGACTTTTTCTTATTCTATAAACTGAAAATTCATCCTAACTAAAAAATTTGAGGACAAGAAAAATTTTGAAAGAAATTGAACGGCACAACTTTACACTATAACAGAATAGGAGCTAATGAGGAGTTTCGACCTATGACTATTTCACAGGAATAAATATGTCTGAACTATTCTTAAGAAAATTAACTTTTTTTCCATTTCCCTTTCCGTCTTGGTAAAAACAAATTCGGTTTAAATACCTTTTAAACACACCTCAAACACACACATACACAGACAGACAGACAGACAGACAGACACACACACACACATATATATATATATATCCATGTGTGTGTGTGTGTGTGTGTGTGTGTTTAGCCAGTATTCTTTTCATTTATGTCATTGTTATTGTCATTTGGTGCATTGATGGCGAAATAGACAAATCATTCATCTTTATTGATCCTAACAAACAGAAGTACTGCATCCTTGCTTTCCCAGGAATTAAGTTTATTGTAAAACCCTCCTGGCTAACATGAATAATGTATTAATCTCGCATCATCAGCGTCGACACAAATATATTAATAAGAACATTGAACTGTAAAAGCAATGAGGAACGATTGTAGTTCTCTTTCTATGCTTTCTCATTTATTCATAGAAAACCGACAGAAGAAGCGCATTTCTTTCCTTATCTCTTTTCATTATTCATATCATCTAAAATGTTTACGGTATTTTAATGCAGCCGTTTATATATATATATATATATATATATATATATATATATATATATATATATATATATTTGAATTATTAGAAATGGCTGTTCGACCGTGGATTTGGTGCGAGTGTATCGTTTTTTCCGATTTACTGTTTTGTGAAAACCTCATCAATATCAGTTTGTATCAAAATGCTGAAGGGGACATTTAGTCGAAGCCTACATAGCTTATCTATCTAACTATCTATCTATCAGTCCGATAATATCTTTCCCAGTCTTTTCGACTTTGAAAATATCTCTTATTTAATCTGTGTATCTGTCTCTGATAATACCTCTGTTTTGGCCATTATATTTTTCATAGCTCGGTAGCCACCTCAGATGGTTATCATCGGTTCCATATCTATCTGTGTACCCTACTATGTTCATATCTATTGAAGGTCTTTTGCCTTTTGTACCTTTTCCTTCTTGTCTCTGCACATGAATGACAAATATTACAATTTACAGCGCGCTGTTTGTATATGCAAGGTAAGTATTTCATTTAGCTCTCATTAACGAGATTGTCCGGCTGTTTACCATGATTTCCGCCGTAATACAATCAAAGTAAAAGCATTCGGGACAGTCAAAGTGAAAAAAAGTTTTTTGTCCCTTTTCCACTTTTTTTTTCTTCAATTATTTTATTCTCTTTCTTACTTGATTCGGAGAATAATCTTAAAATATATCCTTTAGATATTTATACTAAGGAGTAAAATTTTCATTTGTGTGTTGTGTTATTTCGTTATCATGCTCAAAAGAATGTGTAAAAAGTATTTTTGTTTTTTACGGTCCTTTCTTCTTCTTCTTCTTCTTCTTCTTCTTCTTCTTCTTCTTCTTCTTCTTCTTATGGGTTGAATAGTATCACTGCTGTTCTTCTACAAGAATGGCTTTGGCATAAATGATCAACTAGGGTTGATATGCCGTTAATCAAAGAAACCAAACCAATTGTTTTCTACTTCTTCTCATTCTTCTTCTTCTTATTATTATTATTATTATTTACTAAGGAGTAAATAATAATAATAATAATAATAATAATAATAATAATAATAATAATAATAATAATAATGAGAAGAGAGTTTTTCACATCAGTTTCAGCTGATGGACTTTCTCTGAAGATGGACTAACAGTAAGTCTCCTCAAATCTCCAGGATTCTCCTCAGTATTCTGGCCGATCTCAATAATGCAGCAGTTTGGATTGTCTCCATTTGTCCTCTTATTATCAAGCCCTCCAGTCCCTTTGTTAATCCTTCGGTGACTCTACCAAAAGAACCAATCAGGATTGGTATAATTGTCACTTTCATGTTCCATAGTTTTTTCAATTCACTAGCAAGGTCGATGTTTTTTTTAATCCTTCTTTTCACTTTCTTTCAATTTTAATCTGTGGTTAGCCGGGACAGCAAAGTCCACAATTCTGCAAATTTTCTTATTTTGTTGATTATTATAAGGGCTGGTCCTCTGGTTGAGATAACGTGAACCATTTTTATGTCAAATCCCAAAATAGTTTATGAGTGTCATTCTCTAGGACAGATGCTGGGTTGTGCATATACTATTTATTCGTATGGTAAAATTTCAATTTCTTGCGCAATTCCCAGTGGATCACCTTGCCTACTCAGTCAAGTCTAGTCTTAAAATCTTCCTGTGCTTATTTGCGGCATTTGCTTATATGATTGATGGCTTCGTCTCTATTATCACATAACCTACATTTGCTATTTTGTTGCGTCTCATCTATTCTCGTTTTGATATGATTGGTTCTTATGGTGTTGTTTTGTGCTGCTATTTCGAGAGATTCTGTTTCTCTTTTAAAGCTTCCTTTTCTTAGACACGTCCATGTTTTCTCGTGTGGGATATTGTTTATTAGTTGTTTAAAACGTCCATAGAGTTGTTTTTCTTCCAATTTTTGTTTCCTATTTATTGTCATTCTGTTGTCCATCGTGTTGTTTGTCTCGTTTCTGATGGTTGTTATCAGTCCTCCTTCGTGTTTTTCTATGTAGTCCTCGAGTCGTTGTAACGATGCATCAACACTGTCTTCAATGTTGGCAAGTCCTCTTCTTCCTTCCGTTCTTGATACATATAGTCTGTCAACGTCGTCTCTGGGATGTAATGCCTTATGCATGGTTATTAGTTTTCTTGTTCTTTGGTCCATTTGCTTAAGTTCTTCTCTCGTCCACTTTAAAAAGGGTCCCGAATATTTAACGAGAGATTCGGCATAGGTATTTATTCATTTGATAAGGTTTCTGCTACATAGTTATGTCTCGAGTGGCTTTCTAGTTCTCCTGAGGTATTCTTTCTTAACTTTGTCTTTCATTTCCACTTGTATGATGGTGTTAGCCTCCAATATCCACACGTATTTGTAGATTTCCTTTTCTTCGAGCACTCAAATTTTTTTTACGATTTGGTTGTTCAATTCCGTCTATCAGGTGTCGTTTGCCGCTTTTCATTATTTGCATGGTGCATTTGAAAATCACCAGATCATGACACCCGAGCCTGTTACCTGGGTTCCACATTGTGTCATATTTTGATTCAACACTTTTATCATGGGTGGTATATTGTAGCTATACTAGGCCCCGGGGTTGTTTACTATCAGCATGCTTGGCCACGGTGACTGTTCATGAACCGCGAGTCACTAAGTTTTTAACCTGGTTAAAGTCCATTATCTTGCTGTTTTTGCCTTATTTCTCGAACTAACCTGAACTTGTTTCCGGTTTTCGAGTATCACCTCTATGGTTCATATTTACAGTCCTATTTTGAGACTATGTTAAAATATGAACAGCCTCAGCAGAAATAAAGATGAGGCTTTTGATGTCTTTCCGGTTGTATTGAGGACAGTAACTCTTCTTTCTGAGCGTTTTCAAAGTATATCAGGTACGTATTTTTTCACCGATTGAGAGAAGTTATAGATGAGCCATATAGAGTTTAGCGCGGTAAATTTAAACAAATCTATTTCGCGATTTGGAAATAGTTTGGCTGAAAATAATTTTGGGAAATAATAAGTTTTCATTTAAAATGCAAAGTTTCACCAAAAGATTTTTCGAGTAACTGAAAATCAATGTTTTTTTAAATTAAAAAAATTCTACTGACCCGATTTTCTTCGAACACCACACGGCAAAGATTCGTTCAACTGATCTAAGAGTTCGATTCCTGCCTCTAATTATTGGGATGGGGGTGGGTTTTTTTTAAAAAATATTCTAAGAAATAGAGATTACGGGACGTTCTAGAATGTTCTATTTTAAATATTTTTTTTCCTTTTTGCTTACCCATTTAATCTAAATCCTTAAACACACCCTTCGTAGTAGTAACACGTAAATCATAGAGTTTAGGGCGGTAAATTTAAACAAATCTATTTCGTAATTTCGAAATAGTTTAGCTGAAAAAATTAAAATGTCTTCATTTAAGATACAAAATTTCACCAAAAGATTTTTCGTGTAACGGAAAATTATTATTATTATTTCTATTATTATTATTATTCTGTTTGTGAGTTTTTCAGTGTTAGCTGATGGTCTTTCATCGGTGTCTGAATGATAGCAAGTCTCCTCTAATTTCCCGGACTATTCTCAGTATTCTAGCCGATCTCAACATTGCCGTAGTAAGGATTGTTTCGATTCATCCTCTGATTTCCAACTCTTCCAGTCCTCTTACTTCTCTTTTGGGGACAGTTCTAAGCACGCCACCCACATGTTCCACGGTTTCCTTAGATCACTGGCATGCTCTGAGTACTTTCTCTCATTTCACTTTCTTTTATTTTCACTCTTGAACATTAAAGTTTACTAAACGGCAAGTTCTTGTTTTGCTGTTAATCATTGTTATATCTGGTCTTCTGGCCGGACGGAAACATTCTGTTTGCATCTCAAAATCTAAGAGATTTTTTGCATCTTATTTCCTAGGACAGATTGTGGTTTGTGCATATATCCTTTGGTAGTATGCTCAAATATCTGTTTCTTGCACAATTCCCAATGGATTATCTTCCCCACTCATTCGTACCTAGTCTTATACTTCTTTTGCACTAGCGTGCTATATTCGCTTATTATATGATTTATCGTTTCGTCTTTGCTACCATATAACCTACTCTTATGTTGTGTATTGTCGATTTTCACTTTAATATAATTGGTCCTTAAGGGTGTTTTGTATAATTAGAAGATATTCGGTTTCTATTAAGCTTTCTCTTTCTGAGCCATGTCCAAGTCATCTTGTGCGAGATTTCACCAGTTTGTACCCAGAAATATCCATACAATTTTTATTTCTTTCCACTTCTGTTTCCTAGTTTTCGTTGCTTTTCTGTTTGATCTTATGTCACCAGGGTTGTTACTGGTCGCTGTAATTAGTCGTTCTTTGTTCTTTTTAATATATTCTTCGAATCCTCGTATTAATACATCCACATAATCGTCAATGCTGGCGAGTCCGCTTCTTCCTTTTCTAGACACATACCGTCAATGTCATTTCTCCGGTGTAGAGGACCTTCTGTATTATAAACTCTCTTGTTATCTGGTCCATTTGTCTTAGTTCCTCCCTTTTCCTTTTTAAGAATGGACCCAAGTATCTTACATGAGGAACTGCCCCGGTGTTTGTTCTTCTGATGAGATTTTAACTGCAGAGCTTGATTGTGAGAAGTTTTCTCGTTCTTCTCTGGTATTTTTGTCATTTTCTCTTTCATCTCTGTTCATTCAATAATGTCCGCTTCCAATATTCCCAAATACTTGTAAATTTCCTTTTCTCATAGAATTCTAATTCTTTCTTGATTTGGTTATTCTATTCCTTCTGTTATGTGCCTTTTTTCACTTTTCTTTATGAGAATGGCAAATTTTTCTATGACAAATTCCATTCTTATATTCTCGCTGTTTATTTCTATTATTTGTATCAGTTTCCAATTATTTTTCATTTTCTGTAAATCACTTGATGTCGTCCATGTAGATAAGGTGATTAAACTCTTCTTGTAATTTTCTAAATATAGTGCTCCCAGTGAATTTCCTAAGTATGTATTTGAGTGCCATCATTGCTATCTCAAATGGTGAAAGCGTACCTTTCTGGATTTTTACTACTGCTAAAGTTTTTCCTCTTGCTGTCAATTCCACTTTCTAGTTTCCATGGTTTCCGTGATGAACTTAAGATTTATTTGATATCTTGTACTTTTTCATACAATCTAAAATCCAGGTTTTCAGTTCCAAATCATAGGCGTTTTTGTTGTTAATTCACGCCATGGCAACATTTATCCTTCTTAGGGATGTGCTGACCAGTGTAAACTGAATCAGCCATCCTTCTTGTTCCCCTGTGGCGCACTGTCTTTTTGGGAAACCGTCCATGACTGACGCTATTAATAGATCTCCTCTCCCCAATCTGTGTTGTAAGGATTTTCCACATCGGAGGTTGACACGTTATCAGTCATTGCTAGAAATCTTCTTTTTTTTTTTGGAGGGGGGAGTTTTCTGGATCAGGGTTGTTTTCCTCTTAGGTATCCATTCGAGTATTTTGCTTCTAGGTATCTAATCAGTTTAAGAGACAGTCATGGAGAGATGTGAATCTTTAAATCAAAATCCATGCATGACGTTTTCTAAACCGATATTTTTTCAGTGTTGGTCTTAGCGATTATATTTCCGACTTATCCTTCTTTAAGGCCTTGATCTTTTTCCTTGTTATTTATCCATTCGGTCTTTTTGTTCATTTTCTTCCCGTACTTTACTCCAAAATTGTTTTCGTTCCTTTTTATCTGGTTGTTGGTTTGGCAGCATATATTCTCCACCGACTCGTTGGTAGAGTTTTCTTACGTTATTTTGGAGTGTTCTGTTGTATTTGTATTGCTTGACTCTCTTGGTATCTTTTAAGTCTCTGTTCTTTTGCTTATATCTTTTGATATTCACTCCAGCATAAAGAAGCACGTTGTGTTCAATGATGTTGCCAGTTGGGGTATTTAGTAATAATTTGTTTACCTTTTTGGTTTCTGCTTTCCCATTTGTTCAATCTTGGTTCACGAGAGATGGTAATGTAGTCGTCTTTTCTGTCTTTATTAAATCTACATTTATTTTTCCTACTTTAACATTTGTTTGTGGTTCGGTGATTTGCGATATTTAGTTTTTCAGTATTGTGTGTTTTATTTCGGTTAGGAGGATCTTGTATTTCATGATTTAATATTTTGATGTGGATATTATTCATATTCATCACTATTTAGTTGTCCACATATTTCTAGTCTCTCAAGGTCAGAAAACTTGCCTTTCTTTGATATCATTCTTGTTTGGTCAGAAGGTTTTGTCTTTTTGCATTAAATCCAGCAGATTTTGCCAAAGTTTCAATTATTCTTTTTCTATACTATTTCTCTGTTGCTCTTAAAATGATAGTGAAGGATATATTTGTTGTTTTCTCAAGTTCATTCTTTCCTTTGGTATCTCTCAGTTAAGTAGTTGCTTTCGTCGTTGTTTGTGTGTCGGAAATTAGAGCAGATAACATTCACAGGAGGTTGAACGCATTTCCCGCGTTGGTTATCAAGGGAGCACCGGCCGATCATGTCACTCAAATCTGTACTTTGAGTCCCACGTTGATTTGGATTATTAATCTTTATGGTCCGCATAAAGTGGCTTTTAATATTATTGATACTAGAATTATTATTTGTGTTCTTTTTACATCAGCGTTATAGGTGGTCTTTCATTGAAGTCTAAGTGACAGGAAGTCTACAATACATTAAAGAAAAGAATGAATTATGGGTGAAATAGTGCACAAATATTGATGTACCACTGAAAAAGAAACGAAATCAACCCAAACTAATCAGGTCTCCAGGACCCTGTGAGTATATTAGCTGATTTAACTTTGCGTTCCGATCTTCTTTAATCATGACCCAACTTTCTGTTCATCTTGGTCTTTTTTTTAGCCCAAGCAATTTTGTACGGAAGACTGAGAGATTCCCATACAGCACACTTCCTCTTCTTCCCGACATTAAAGTTACTTAAAGAGCAAAGTGTTACACAACTTAGTATCAGTGTCCCCGCAAAAAAATTGCTCCAATAAAGTTAAAAGACAACTTCGAACTGCTTTGATTATTTTCTCTCAGTTTGATTGCCCTAATTAGGTTAGTGTGTCCAGTTGCCCTACTATTTGACCCACAGTTGGAGAGGAGTATAAAAGATGGACCTATGCTTTTTCCATGGGCATTAACCCAAAATGAAGCACAAAAAGTAATTGAACCCTATGTACCAATTTCATTTTCCTCAACATTATCATTATGTCACTGTTCAATAGTTTTTATAATTTTGAAAAAAATAAAAAGCGGAAATCTATTTCTCTCCCCCCCTGTCTCTATCTCTTGTTAATTTGACCCAAATTCATGTATTTTTCATTCAGGTTAATACCTTACAAAGGCAATAAGTTGAATACAAATTTAAGAAATCAATTATTAATATTTATATGTGATTTTTTTCAAGAATGAATATTTAGGAAAGAAGCAAAAATTATTTTTTTCTTTTTGTGTCTGGCCTCCTTTATTTCAAGGCAATAATCACATCTGGAGCAAGAAAATAATTATATAGATAGAAGTGTGTATCTTTAAAACATCTTTTCCATGAGCAGTTGATTTCAAACTTATCCAGGAAGTCTCTCCCATTTTTTCTCTGTTAGGGCATTGGACCAGTGAAATATATAAGATCCTTCTATCAATCTTCCGTCTTTATTAATTAGCCTTATCCTCCTGATCAGATGCCCTTGCTGCCAAATTCCAGGAAAAAAAAAACAGTAGCCGGTTTAAAATTGAAATAACCCAGATACACACATAAAGCAGTTATAACGAGTGGATTCGAATTGTTGTTAGTTATTTATGTCGAGAATCTGGAGATCCTTAACCCGCTGCCCTCGAGACCCATTTGTGCAGCCATATAGACAACTTTCATATCATCTTTTGATGTTGATTGAGAAGTACTATTTCAACTGTAGATGAAACTCATTGGTCTTAAGTCTACGTTTCTTGCTTGACATATCTTTGATTTCTATAAAAACCACCAGCCCAGTCGACTGGGTTATAGAATATACCGACTGCATCTCTGCAGATGAGTAAGACCCCATCAAAGAGTGTCCTGGATATGGGATTAAACTATCTGATAGTGAAGTAATGTTTACCCCTTTGTTGCTATTGCTTCCTGGTTCACTCTGACCCGGAGTGGTTGCACCGGATAGGATACTATCTATGAGTCAAATAGAACTGTTTGACATTTAAGTTGTGTACAAACAAATCACTTATGCGAGATCGATTTTTAGAAATAAAATTGTGTAATCATTTAACTGTGTGAACAAAAATGGCTGATGTTTATTGAATTGTTAATGTGACATACGAATATTTGGAACCATTTGTGTATGTGCAAATAATTGATTAGTGCTCAATGAAATAATCAGTTTTAGATAGCAATACTTGTAACCACTTCACTGTCACCAAACAAATGATAGATATTAAACAGAATTATTTATGTTCGATTACAATAATTGAAACCATTTAACTATGTAGAAACAAAAACAATATTAATATGCAAATAAATTAGTTTTAACTCAATTAAAAATGAAATTACCTACAAATTATTTACTTACAATTTATCTGTATGTAAACAAATGATAAATAGAAAATAGGGTACTTATGTATCTATGTTACCGCAAAAAAGCCGAATTTTTCCGAGCGTTTCCGGGCCGATAACGGAAAGAATCAGAATATTCCGGAACGAAATTTAAGCAAGCAGACGATAAAATAAGTCAACCAATTTGTTGACAAAACGCATGAAGACAAAAAAAAAAAAAAAAAAAAAAAAGAGAAAAAGACAATTTTTAATGGATAATGTTACCAACCTTTTCAGGAGAAAAAGAATTAATCAACAGTCAATGTATGGTAATTTTCAATATGAAAAAATAGTTTGAATTTTTATTTTATCAATGTGTGTGTGTGTATGGGGGGTGTATAATTTTTTTGACTTTTTAAATAATTTTTTTCGTATTTATGAAATTATTGTACTGTGCAGAAGTAATAAATTGTTAATTTAGAAATCCATTCTTACCATGGGGAGGAGGTGTTTAGTAACTATTCTGTACTTTCACCTAACAATTTAATAATAATCCAGGTCCTGCATTTGGTGTTATGGTATCTTCAGGCATAACCTTTCCTCATTTTTTTAAGTGGCAAGGATGCTCACATGCCCGGCAACTTTTAATTTTGCCAATAAGTTTTTTCTTGGTAGAATTGGATCAGCATTTCTGCACATTGTGGATTTTCGCTTAGCTGTGATAAATTCATGTTTACACTTGTTTGTAACTTTGTAAACAAATTGATTTAATTATTTTATCTTAAATTTGATTAGCTAGACGTTTCGGCATATTCCGATTCTTTTCGGAAACGCTCGGTAAAGTTCGTTTTTTTTTCGGTAACATAGATGCATAGTACCGAAAATAGAATTATTCTGTTAGACTGAAATATTTGCAACCTTTTTATTGTGTGCAAAGAATATCCTAAGGCCCATTTAAAAATGTTATCAACAAAATGTGCTAACAAATTTACATTTTATATATATACATAAAGAAGATTTAGCGTTAAATAATCAATTTTAGCTGATATGCCATAAAACCTAATCAACCATCCAACTAGCAATAAAAACCACGTGCTTCCATATGGACGACTCCCCAAACTTTACACCCACGCCCAGCAAGTTGCATTTAGTTCTACTACCGCTGTAAACAGTTGTTCTTAAAAATATACATGCCAAGAGTATACTGCGTTCGCAATTGTCAAATCATCACTTGATTGGTATGCTCCTTCTGTCAGCTTCTTTATTCAAATCTGATATAAAATCTTTTGTGATAGCAAACGTCAGATGTCTCATTAATAAATTATGCCTGTCACCTAATAAATTTATATTTTTTTCGGTCCTTTTAATATAATGGTCACGACGACTCATGAGATAAGCTTTATAGGTTGGGGGGGATCTCTGTACTGCGGAGTGTCTGTCTTCAATTAATTTCAGAGATATGTCTTCTTCGAAAAATACATCATGCTTACGGAGAAAACTTTAAAAGCTACTGCTGACGAAATAAAAAGTTAAGTGAATTTTACTCTCATACACCCTCTGCACGAATAGCAATGTACAAATGATGTGCAGACAAGTATGACTTTTGTCTGCTGTTTGTGATATTCCGAGAGACGTTTTAGATTAAAACACGAATCGGCACTACTGGGATGAAAAATATCCTCTGTAAGGGGAAGAATTGTCTTTTTGCACACGATTGTGTGTATATCTTGTAACCACTAAAACGATTCTTTTCAGTTGTGTTAATTCAATCTTATTCTCGGGTGGATGTATCTCTGTTCCATGTCAAATTGTCTGAAATTCTTTCTTTCTTTCTTTCTTTTCTGCTGTCAAAACATATAGAATGTCTCTCGTCAATATTTAATAGCTTCAAGTGGTCAAATGTCAAAACTACCTAACGCGTTTAGAGGACATTTTCCAGTCTTGTCTCGAAATGATTCTAAGCACATGAGTACGAAAAGAGAGTTATTATGTTTTATCATGTACGAATGGTCTCTAAATTGATTACATCAGTGTTATTATTTTATAATATTTTGTAAAAAGGAACTGGCAGACTGGGAAGAATTTTAGAATAATCTGTTTCGAGCGCATCATCTGAGAAATTATATTTCGGAGAAATGCACTTATATATATATATATATATATATATATATATATGTATGTGTGTGTGTGTGTGTGTGTGTGTGTGTGTGTGTGTGTGTGTGTGTGTGTGTGTGTGTGTGTGTAAAAGGGCACTGAAATAAATGGAAATCATCAGTATTGACTAAGGAATTATCAAATTGTAAAGACTCCAACAAACTGGAAAATAATCGAGACAGATCTGTTCATAAATTTGACAGATGGTATGATACAAAAATGAAAGGACGGAGATAGATAGATAGATAGATAGATAGATAGATAGATAGATAGATAGATAGATAGATAGATGTTCACACAGTAAAAATAAAAGAAACTAAAATGCTGGACCTTCCGAAAGGACTAAAAACAAATATGGTACATGAAAGTTATAATTATTCCTAAAATTACTGGAGCACTTGGAACAGTTCCAAAAGACTTGATTGCAAGATCTGATAATCCAAGGAAGAAATAAAATCAAACTGCGTTTCTAAAATCGATAGAAATAGAGAAGCAAATTTTGGGATACTCAATAGGAGACTTTCTATCAGTTTATTTACTGGAAAATACCAATTACTTCGTGGAAGCTTAATGAATACAACAGCAACAAAACATTACAACAACAACAACTACAACTATTACTACTAATAAACATATGGATTATTATAGCAGCTCATAATAATTCAGCAGTTTTACATATCTTAAAAGTAAGGGAAAGGGGACCAGGGATATATTATGGTTTTGATGTAACAATATGATCTTTTTATCTCTCTGATCTTACACACACACACACACACACACACACACACACACACACACACACACACACACACACACACACACACACACACACACATATATATATATGTATATATATATATTTAAGTATGTATAATCCGAGGAAAATAGTCTAGGGGTTAGACTATTAAGTAGTAATCCTAGGTGGATAGGAATCTCAGGCTGAGTGTTCAATGTCAACTGCTATCGAATACATAACTAATTTCTGATTAAAAATATATCGAAACTCACATGCAGAGCGAAAATCTTTTTTTACCCCTAACTTTTCCATGAAGAACATACCATTTCCATCCGAAAGTCAATTTGTTTTGTCTTTAACAGATAGGATAGTTGACGTCATTAAGAGAATTCAATGGAAGACATTTTTCTTCTACAAGCCCGGAATGAAAGACAACGAACAAAAATATGATTTTAAAACACAGAAAACGATATGTTGTCTAAATAAACATTTAGCTAAATTGATATGAATATTAATTATCTTGAATACATAGATTATATTATTGAATATTTGATACTAACATTAATTTCATAGAAAATAAAATATCAAATGTTATATTTATTTTAATTATATTGTTGTTTTTTTCCTAAACTAAGTCTCAACTCACTAGGAACACCCTCTAATATTCACCGGTTTTAAAAGATAAATAACAATTTAAATTATTGGTATCGAGTTCTCTAAAATAAAAAGAGGAATACTTAAACATTTACATATAAAGATATTTTCTACGAAAAAAATCAACATTTGTTCTCTTGCAGCCAAAAACAATGGTTGGGTGTCTGTACTAAACTCCATCTGATGAAGGTCATTAGACCAGAAATAAGTTTTAAATGGAATCACTGAATTGAATTTTTTCGTTAAATTTATAAAACATATATATATATTGAGGGACACTAAAAAAAAAAGGAACATTTTTTCAGAAGTTTTTCCATAAGTGTAAACTCTGCATTATTTGGTCTTGATTTATCTCAAAATCTATTTTACAATCGTTAAAATATTTGTTTTGTGGCTGTTCAAAATGGCAGCGTATAAGAGAACTTCAGGCTTGAACATAGGTCGAGCATGAATGTTTTGAAGGTCGAATACTGACTTGATTGTGAAATTTTTTAGTCGAATATTTTAGTCAAATAATGTTTACAAATGGATTGTCTATGTAGTATTTAACACAGTTGTTATAAAATAGCCGAGGGATTTCGGTTCATGCCTTTGAGTTTAGTTAGGCTGAGAACCTTTCGGCTCAGCACATCGGTTGGTTGGGTGTAACATTGAAGCAGGTGTCAACGCGGGTGCGCGCAGGCGGATGGAGGTGTCACTCAGATGTCATAACAGTCCGAGACGATACTGGGTGACAAGATGCGGGTGACGTCACGCACCGGAGTCGAGTACTAGACGCCCGTAGACGCGAGGCGAACTTGCGCCTTCATGGGCCGCAAGAGTCGGGTACTAGACGCCAAACGAGAAGGATCGACTTTTGGAGCTCGCAGGCGCGAGGCGAACGTGCGCCCTATTGGGTGCCGCTCGAGTTGGGGGCCAAATGAATAAGACAGCATAGAAGATTGTGTCTCTCCTCCTTACGTCGAAACATTTAACTCAAAGTTAATAAAAAGGTTTCGTACCTGAACAAGAAGTCGTTACGTGTTTTCGATTCCTATGTTCTTTATATATTCTATAGTAATGAACATTATATGTCCATTTCGCACATAGCGTTAATTGCGAATATGGTACACAGTGACTCTCCGGTAAAGAAAAAGTTCCGTGCATCGTAGGCTATTAAGAAGGTAATACTCAGATTAAAAGTCTTATCCCTATTGATATCCTTGAAAAAAGTGCGACTGTAAATAATATTTGCTATTTCAAAGCCCTAAAGCGAATTTCATTTCATTTGTTCAATGAATATATTGATTTTTCCAAATTATTTGTGGCCTAAAACATCGTCCCTTGAATTTCACAACTTTTGAAGAGTCAACCAGTCAATAATGATGTTTACGTATCTTTTATGATATGTATTTTCAATTTTAATTTTGTGTTTGTAATGGAATTTGAACTCTCCTAGTTTTCAAATGCCTCAGAGATAAAGATTCTTTCAAAATCTCAATAAATCTTGCGGGGGAGCATAGCTGATCAACTCAATCCCTCATATGCTGAAAATGCGCATTGCTGATCAACCCAGTCTCTCATATCTTGTAGGTGAGCATTGCTTATCAACCCAGTCTCTCATATCTTGTAGGTGAACATTGCTGATCAACGAAGTCTCTCATATCTTGAAGGTGAGCATTGCTGATCAATCCAGTGTCTCATATCTTGTAGGTGAGCATTGCTGATCAACCCAGTCTCTCATATCTAGAAACTGCGCATTGTTGATCGACTCAGTCTCTCATATCTTGTAGGTGAGCATTGCTGACCAACCCAGTCTTTTATTTCTTGTCGGTGAGCATTGCTGATCAACCCAGTCTCTCATTTCTTGTAGGCGACCATTGCTGATTAACCCAGTCTCTCATATCTTGTAGGTGAGCATTGCTGATCAAACCAGTCTCTCATATCTTGTAGGCGACCATTGCTGATCAACCCAGTCTCTCATATCTTGTAGGTGAGCATTGCTGATCAAACCAGTCTTTTATTTCTTGTAGGTGAGCATTGCTGACCAACCAAGTCTCTCATATCTTGTAGGTGAGCATTGCTGATCAAACCAGTCTTATTTCTTGTAGGTGAGCATTGCTGATCAACCCAGTCTCTCATATATTGTAGGTGAGCATTGCTGACCAACCAAGTCTCTCATATCTTGTAGGTGAGCATTGCTGATCAACCCAGTTTCTGATTTCTTGTAGGTGAGCATTGCTGATCAACCCAGTCTCTCATATATTGTAGGTGAGCATTGCTGATCAACCCAGTTTCTGATTTCTTGTAGGTGAGCATTGCTGATCAACCCAGTCTCTCATTTCTGGTAGTGGAGCATTGCTGATCAATCCAGTTTCTCATGCCAATACTACTGAAGAAGTTTCTATCTACACTAGGTGCCTCCTTCAATATTTTTTTTATCCAAAGACACACAACAGTAAATGGGCCCCGACAAAGCGCAATGGTTTAGTACATAGTATTATAGACTATAACTACGGCTGTATTTTGAATTGTCAATGGGTGCGCCACAAAAATCTTGGAAGATTGTAGATTTTTTCGCCTGTTTCAGTAGTCCAAAATGCTGATTTTAAAAGTTGTTTGGTCGTCCACATTTAGAACATTACTGCAACTCTATTTTCCAACTATATTAATATCTATCCTTAACCTGTATATGTTTTTCAATCGGTACACGACGGAAATTAATGTAGGCACAAAAGTTTAATTACATAATGTAGAAGTTGTAATCAATGATTTCATTTACACTTTGGCTTATAATAAATTTTATAACTATAGTTATTGACATAAATCTCTTAGTTAAATATTTCCGTTTACTAATTAATCAAAACAATTCTGTTTACATTCACGCAAACATGTAGAAACTATGTATTTTTATCAAATAAGAAATTATTGTATCTAAAACAAAGAGGATACATTATATTATTTATGCCCTCATTTTTACAGTTTGACCTTGAGTTGTATGATCTTTTCTTCACAAATATCAAGATTAACAAATAAATTTTAATTTACTTTCTCCTCAGCTTACTCTTCAAGACTTTCTTGTAAATTTAAATGCATGTTTTCAAAAGCAGGAGACTGATCGGTTTTTCAGTTTTTCTGTTATATGAGCCTTAATCTTTGGGTATTATTTTAAAAGTTCGCGAATAAGCTTCAATGCTTATTTAGAAATCGCATGGGTATTATCTTTTTCTGGACTTTGCGATTATTCGACCGGTTAATTCGGTCATATCGGAGCTAAAATAGCCGATTTTGTGTGCGTGAGCAGCCGAAAACTTCAGCTTTAAAATGAAATGCATAAAAAACCCCGAAATATTTGCCGTTTATATCGAGGATTTTAAACGGATTTGCAAATAAATCACCGATTTTCGCCCACAAAACTTCACGTTCTTGTGAAACTTATTTTCTCTTTGTACTATTTAAGAAGTTATAAATATTTCAAAGTATTCTAATTAAATCTTTTTCTAACTATTCAGCTGTTTCTTGTATGGCAAAACAGGAAAATCAAAATGAATATGGTTGATTTGATGTCACACCGCTTGTTAATATCTAGAATATTGAGGAATTGTTTTCAATTATCAGCTTTACTTAGTTTATGATAAAGTTTATGATCGACTCGACTGAAAATGTCACCTGAGATATTGTCACAATCAGCTGGCTTTCCTTAATGTCTAGTTAAGCTATTTTTGACTTAGACTATCAAATGAAAACGTGCCACTTCTATAACATAATTGTTTCCAACCCTAAAACGATTTAACCCTCTTTGATATTTGTCCGCTCACTTTACTCACAGTGAATGAATACATCAAAATGCACAAAGAGATGACAACAAATGTCTTTAGACATGAACACGGCAAATTCATTTTGGTACTCTCTCTCTCTCTCTCTGTCGCACACTATCTCTCTAATTCTATCTCTCCTAATAAAAACGCTCACACAAACACTGACATATGTATATATATGTGTGTGCGTGTGTGTGTGTGCGAGTGTGTATTTACCCAATCCCTCTGCATAAGCAGGATATAAATAAGGTGCATTTTTAAGCGGAGTTTAACAGGTTTTAATTTGTATCGCTTACCATACCAAGGTTAAAGAGCCTAGTCTGTACTGCTATATACTTATAGCTTGAGACAGAATTGTTGGATTCATACCATTCCCGTCATTAGCATCAAGTCACTCGGCTATCACGGATTTCCCTGATTCTCTCTCTCTCTCTCTATTGGTCCCTATCATCCATCGCACTTGGCAATTCTTCCAAACTACATCCCGTGCCCGCACAAAGCTGTTGAAGGTAAGTTCCTACTGGTCGGCCAACACTGATACGTCCATCTGAAGGGGTTCATCGGAAAACGTCGCTTATGAGCTATTGAAAAGGGAACCTTCTGGTCGCCCTCGACTACGGTCGCCAACTTTATTAACAGATACGATGCTAATATATCTCCTTGTAGAACTTAGAACCCAAAATTGAGAACATACTTTGGAAGAATCAAAATGGCTTCCGGAGGAAAAGATCCACAACGTCAAATTCTTGAAGGTGTATGTGCAAAAAACCATCAGGCAACAATATTATTTGTCGACTTATCAAGGTCTTTGACTCCATTCACAGAGGAAAGATGGATCAAATTCTACTCGCCTATGGCCTACCAAAAGAAACCGTCGCAACCGTAACAATGCTGAATAGAAACATTAAAATAAAAGTCCAATCCCCAGATGGAGACGCAGACTACATCGACATTGTAGCAGGTGTACTTCTCGGAGACACATTAGCCCCATACCGCTTTATCATCTGTCTAGACTACGTGCTTAACACATCTATTGATAAAATGAAAGAAAATGGTTTCAAGCTAACAAAGGAAAGAAGCAGAAAGTACCCCGTGTTGTATATTGACCTCCGACCCGGCCAGGTTGTCAAAATAGGAAATGCACCTGTGTAAATAACAGGTGCATCCGGTCGAGGAATATCAGAATATAACCTTGACCGTGGACGGGTTGAATGAGTGCGATTTGTGACACCCACAAGAAGAAGGTTGACGTTGTACTATTATATAACTCAGTGCACAGTTGAAGATTAGACCAGTTGGAGATAAGATGCGGTAGAGAAAACCAGCACCCAGAGAGGCTGGGCCCCCAGGCCCCCGGTTGAGCAGCCCAGGAGAACGGGAAAGAAACGCGGTTATGGCCAATAGAGTGGGGGTCCATATGTTGCAGTTCTGTTCGGTCTCCAACTCCTTCTCACACACAACCCTTTCAATAACGTGAGAGGTATATTTTTCTAAAGAACTGTGTCACTCGTCTTTATTGTGCCGTCGTTATGATTCTGCACGTATATGTGCATGCATCTACATATGAGTATACAACACCCGCACAATCAGTTACGGACGCCGACTACGCCGATGACATAGCCCTTCTAGCAAATGCACCCGCCAAAAGCCGAAATCCTGCAACATAGTCTGGAACGAGCAGCTGCAGGCATAGGCCTCCATATCAATGCACACAAGACGGAATATATGTGCTTTAATCAAACAGGTGACATCTCCACACAAACGGTAGCTCTCTGAAACAAATTCACCTACCTAAGAACCAGTGTCTCATCTACCGAGATAGACATCAACATGCGACTAGCAAAGCCATGGACAGCTATCAGTCATATAGAAGTCAGACCAGACCGATAAAATAAAATGCAATTTCTTCCAAGCAGTGATCGTATCGACACTGATATATTGATGCAGCACATGGCCACTAACTCAACGTATAGAGAAAAAGCTTGACGGCAACTACAGAATAATGCTGCGAGCAATATTGAACTAGTCCAGGAGGCAGCACCACATAAAGCAGCAGCTGTACGGTCACCTTCCACCCAACATGAAAACTATCAAAGTTAGACGAACCAAACATCCGGGACACTGCTGGAGAAGTAGGGAAGAGTTCATAAGAAATGTACTCCTATGGACCCTCTCAAATGGACGAGCAAAGGCAGGACGACCAGCTAGAACCTACATACAGCAGCTCTGTGCTGATACGGAATGTTGCCCTGAAGACCTGCTGGGAGCAATAGACGATAGGGAGGGGTGGCGAGAGAGGGTCAAAGATATCCGTACTGATGGCACGACATGATGATGATGCCTTGGAGAAATCAACAGACAACAGTGCTGACTTTTAGATCTTTTGTGCAAAATACTTCGATGATTTGACGGATAGTCAGAATCTGTTATGTCGTGGATCGATTTCGCCTAAAACCGTTCTTATTTTTTTTTCAAATTTTCCCAAATTCGTGTTCGATGCAGTGATTCAGAGCATTATAAATTTTAGCTACTATAAAAGTAAATGTTATGGAGGTGCCCGTGGTGTTTATGGAGGTGCCTGAGGTGTAATGGTTATCTTTGTAGGAAATGGACACGGCGATACGAGTTCAAATCCTGGACGAGACTGATTGCATTTCACATAGCACTAATACCCTTGGGAAAGGTACGAATCCAATTATTTTTCCTCCAGCTATGGCTAAATAGAAGGGCAGAATAGGTTCTGCAGCCTTGGTGAGGCAACTAGTCTTGGAGAAGGAAAACTCTGAATTCAAACCTGTTAAATTCCGCTTAAAAATTGACCTTGTGTCATATTCTGCCCGAGCGGAGGGGTTGGGTAAATATGATGAAAGTAAATGTTATGCCTCTGTAGTTCTTGGTGATTCCGATTTCATCTTTCTTTAGGAAGAAGATGATGTAGCTTTTTGTCCCTCTCTCTCTATCGTATTCTGTTTATATACGGCATTGCAAAATTGAAGATGTTGATAATCAAATTTCCTTGTCTTCCATACTTCTGTGTGTATTTCGTCGGGGCCTGAAGGGTTTTCTGCTTTAGATTTTTGTCGGTACTACGTAGCGTTCTTCTTGAGTAAACTGTTCTGGTTTGATGTCTACATATCATGTGTAAAGATGTTCCTCATACACAATCAGAAGCGTTAGATTTAACACCTTATTGGGATGAAAGATGTTGATTTACCTAAGCGTCTTTTTTTTTTTTTACTGAAACTTACAACGTGGCAAATACAAAATATCTAAAAAATCTCTCTGAATGTCAAAAAATAACTTTAAAGTGCTTAGTGTATCTCTGTAGAGATTCAGAGCGAATGACGTAAAATCAATCAATTTGGGAAAAAATTGATCAACGGTGGCTGTAAAGCATCTGAAGTACAGAGAATAAAACACACTCTCTTAAAACGAGGACTTCAGAAAAAGTCACGGACACTTTTTATCCTCAGCATGGTTGTGATATCTGTTTTGTTTAAAACCGGACGAGCTTGTCGTATGTGATCTCATGATAAGAAACAATTGCAGATTCTTCCGCAGCAATCTACATGTAATTCAGGTAATTTTTCTAGCAAAGTATGTGGATCTGCAGCAGGTCAGAAACGATACGAGAGTACGTAGATCTAATTTCAATGCCACAGGCAGTTATTTTGCTCGTCACATATTCAGTTGGTTTTAAAGGGGGAATCTGGCCTCATGTGTTCTCACGGAGAGAGAGAGAGAGAGAGAGAGAGAGTGTGTGTGTGTGTGTGTGAATTATTCAAGTACTAGGATGGTAGTTATCATTTTGATTATCTGTTAAGTGCATACTTTTTTAAGTAAAATTTTATCGAGTTTTTAGAGAAGGATTTAAAAAAAATAAATTCAAATGATTGACGCTCAATGTCTTTAAACATTCTATGACCATATGCTTCGTACAAACTTAGCAATAATTGTATGCAATTATTTTGCCTCTCTGTTTTGAATAAATGTTTATGGGGCTAACTGGTAATGTTTAATAAAATTGTGCACGATTAGATACATAGTGCAGCAACATGGCTTCCCTCTGATGATTTTTTATTGTTAGAGAACCCTGCTCGATGGCTGACCATCTTTCCACACGAGTAACAATTTTCTTTTGTTCAAAACCATATCTTTAGTCATATAAGTGTGTGTGCATAAATATATACACACACTGTAATTAGTGAATAAAATCTATAATATACAGAGAATTTCATTCTCAAGGATAAACCATAAAAATCAATCCGAACCCTAAAATATAAATATATATAATATAAATAAATATTTATTTATTTATTAAAAAATGGAGGAAAGAAGAATAATGAGACAATTGCTGAAGAAGATTTCCTCTGAGAACATTTTCATATCCTTAAATATTCTGGTATGACTCGAAAGTGCAGTCAATGGTGAGACTCCAGTTCTACTGCTATGAGGTATCTGTTTTTATTTCATTGTAGAATAATATTTTGAAATGATTACATAAACGAACAAGTGTTGATGGCTGAAAACCATCCAACAAGCCAATTCATTGCTCCATAAATTTTAATTTATGATGGGGAGATATATACACACACATATAATATATCACTATATAGAAGTAGATAGACATTAAATTACATAAGGATATATAACTAGTGACATGGAAAATGATTGTTCTCATGAATTTTTAAAATAATAGTTTCTTTTATGGCCACTAACTTCAAATTTCACCTGCATATTTAAATACTTAAGATATGTTATGCATAATAAAAAAAAAGAAAATATTTACCGACACGTAAATTGAAAGACACATTCATCATAGAACGTACAAGTTTGGAACATATTCCCAAAATATGAATAAAATTTGAAGTTTGAAATCAAATTTAATTTAGCTGTATTCATAACGTTTCGGCTAATCTGTCCTTCGGCCTTCTTCAACGCCTATAACCGTTACGCCATATGTCCTGCTGGACACATGGCGTAACGGTTATAGGTGTTGCTTCCCTAAGTTTCTAAGTGACAATCGGGAGGTTGGAGGTTCAATCCTAACTGGAGGCGAGCCACAATACATTAATACTTATCACTTGGGCCAGATTATGATTAACGGAATCAGAGCAAGCGATCCCCGTGGATAAAATAAAGGTTTAAGCTCCTTGTAGACTCTCGAGTTCGACAAGAAACACCTGAAGAAAGCTGGAGGACATATCGACCGAAACGTGGTCAATATAACTGTAAAAATGAAGACAATCATCCGAAAACCCTGAATGATGAATTAAATTTAAAAGAGTAAGATACAAATTTCCACTGTCTAACCAGAAAACGCCACTCACAAAGACAGATCATTTTAAAGTGTTATATGTAGTTCAAATTAATAGTGGTTCTGCTACCAAGCATTAGTGCTGGGTGAGTAGAAGGGTCTGTCCTAAAGGGTTATAAAGTAGATTTATTGCTAGGTGCCTGCGGTGCTCTTGAAGAGGAATCCTTACGGAATCTAAGCATTTCTTAAAAACCTCCTTACGAGAACTTTGATTTCTGCACAGCACCCTACATCAAACCAACCTTTGTATCAAATTTTGGTCAGATGGAGAATCAACTGGCATCCGTAATCTGCAGGCAGCTGCAATAGAAATAAGTAAAGATAAAATTAGTTAGACACTCAGACTGTTTGGAAATCTCCCCTTCTGAAACTTTGTCATGTGAAGTATTGTCTAATCTTTGCTTATAATTATCTCAAGGAGATGGATTCGCCCTGGGGAAAATAGTAAGATCCGAAGAAACGAAAATTAAACCCTTTCGTGGAAAAGGTTCCAAGCATTTCTAGATGAAAAATTTCCCTAAGGTAGATTTCTCTTCCATAAATACCAATGAACCACCAAAAACAGTCAAAATTCAATCAGTAAAATATCTTCAACTACCAAAGGTTTCGTTTTTTAACAGGATAAGACAGGAAATATACCAAAGAGAAAATAAAAAGGGGTTAAAGGTAAAGAACATAAGGGTATTAGAGTTGCCAAGTCAGTCGCCAAACCCAAATCCCAAAGCGAAACTATGTAAGATAGTTTAAAACTTAAGATCATCAGAGGAAACTCCAAAACAAAAAAAAAATCGTAAAGTGATTTCTCAACAGTTAATTTCTGCAAGAAACTTACTTCAAGTGACAGCCGTTACTGTAAATTAGATACACGGTGTATGATATTGAACACTGTATATCGATTTCCGTCCAAAACTTCAGCGTGACACCTATATGTTAAATGTATCTATGAATTTATGTGTTGGAAAATATTTATTCATTTTATTATCATTTTATCATAAGAAAATACCTCATATACCAAATACTTTCTTAA
Source organism: Sepioteuthis lessoniana (assembly GCA_963585895.1). Classification (NCBI taxonomy): domain Eukaryota; kingdom Metazoa; phylum Mollusca; class Cephalopoda; order Myopsida; family Loliginidae; genus Sepioteuthis; species Sepioteuthis lessoniana. The sequence goes on from OY757918.1 coordinate 110,119,886, forward strand.
TATATATATATATATATATATATATATATATATATATATATATATATATATATATATATATATATAAAATTTTGTTTGCAAGCACGTACAATCCATGAAAAAGTGGTCCTTCTTTGTTTCATTTTGGTTTTTTCATCGCATTTCAACCTTTGTGGGTTATTTAATTCGAAAACCATCAACAGTAGCTGTACTATTTAAAACGTAGTTGGGTAGGGATAATATGGCTTATATTTTTCAAAGGTTTATTAATCCGAAAGTGAACGTTTTAGCAGGACTGGGGTTCGAACTTGGAAACTACGATTTCGTAATCCAGCACTTTAGCCATTACACCGGATGAACATGAAAGCAAAGTAATTTTTTTTCTTTCTTGTTGCTCTAAAGGGATTAAAAAAAAAGTAAAGTTGCAGATTAAAACTGTATTTTTTATTTTTATTTTCAGGATTTTCCTTCTATAATTATATCACATACTCCACATCTTTTATTGTTGCCTTTAGTAAGACCTTGTGTTGTGTTTCCTCCAATGTAGAAAGGGTGAGTGTTTTTTAAAAGATTTTTGGATTGTCTTTGGCTTTTAATGGCTTTTATTGTGTCAAATATTTCTTTGATTTTGTCATTGTTTTTAAGTTCTTCTTGAGTTTATTTTATTATTTCTGTGAATAGCTCTAGTCTGTTTTTATTGCAGGTTGCGACATATTCTAGCTTTATAGCATATCAAATATCAAAGGCTCATTGGGGAAATAAAAAATGTACCCACACGGGAGATCAGGAGACACACATTGAGAAAGAGAAATAGAAGAGGAAGAAAAGAAAAAAGAACCAACCCTACAAGTAATCTAACATGAAACAGTGAATTCTATATAAATCGATACCATACCTGAAAAAACATCAAATGATCTCTGATGAATGCAATAAGCTGGAAACATACCATATGTAAGAACTAAATAAATAATTCTTAAATAGATATTCGAGGATCATTAAATAGTTTTCCACATTTTTTTCGTAAGGGCACTTTTATTGATAGTACACACATGAAACTATAGGCCCCTTCGAAGTAATCTCCTCCGGCTGCAATGCACTTGTACTGTTCCAACATTTTCTGAAAGGCCCCATGGAAGTCCTCTGGTGTGAGCGTGTCAATGACCTTCGTCACGGCCTCTTTCATCTCCTCAATTGTCTCATAACGACAGCATCTGAGCTTTGGGAATAACCAAAAGTCACAGGGAGCAAGGTCTAGACTGTTGGGAGGGTGAGGAACTGTCTTGATGCCCATCTTGGTCAAATAGTCTGGGACAAAGATGGAATTGTGGACTGGTGCATTGTCCTAGTGAAAATGCCACTGACCCGATTTGAAGAGAGCTTGCCTCTTCCGACGGGATCTCTTCCTGAGCTCCCTTAAAACCTCAACATAGTAACCCTGACCCTAACCCTTTGGCCAATCAACTCTGGTGTATTGACTTCCTTACCACGACAATTTTAAATGCCTGTACAAAAAAGTCTGGAAACTTATATTATTTCTTTGTGGGCCTATTTATTATATATATATATATATATATATATATATATATATATATATATATATATATATATCAAAGAAGCGAAACTCGAACTTGTGACTCATCACTTAGCCTTATTTTCATAATTGTTAATATACTTTGATAAAGTTCTACATTTTTGTGTATTAGGCACTGGAAAAATGAAATACTTTGGTAGTGCTTAATTCTAACCCTTATATATAGTCATCCACAGACAGATCTGTTTCATTCTATCAGAACTCATCAGTGTGGCTTGACAGGCTAGATTCCCGAAGCTGGGAGTGAAACCCGGTTGATTCAAACGGCAATCTAAGATTCTACCATTCAGCCACGTATATGTATATAATCCAAGGGTAAGATAAACTTGATTGGCCTTGTAGATTCAGGCACATAATTCTATTAGAATGACTGATTCCATAACACCTCCTCTCTCTTCACACACACACACACACACACACACACACACACACACACACACACATATATATATATATATGTGTGTGTGTGTATATGTGTTGTATTATATATCCAATTTATAGTATATAGTTAGGCATACTCAGTTCGTTCCTATCGAAGTTGGTAACGATTGTAACGCATTTTTACTGTTATTGCTGAGAGTCAGACATTTATGGAAATTTACAAAGCTTTTTGCTTAGATGTGGCACAAGGCCATATCAAAGGGGCACCCAATGAGACTCGAACTCACTCGTGTAGGTTTGCTAGTCGAGCTTGCTAACCATTACACCACCAGAGGCCAGTCAGACATTTATGGAAGAGTAATTTAACAAAGTTCTCACTTACCAATTCCTCTTCTCTGTCAGCCATCGGTGCATGTTAGAGACGTCACAATTCTGTTTAGATATCTGGCTATAGAACAGAGAGAAGAGATATAGATACTTAACTACACACAAGTCTATTCACGCAATGTAAACATTAGCAGATTTTACAGGAATTAGAACTCGTTAACCGTTACGCTAGATTTAATCATATATCATCTCATTTCTTTAAGTTATGATACGCGCAGAGGAAGATTATGTTGGGTCAATATTGTATGGTGGGAGGCTTGCTAGTCTTAAAACAACCATTTTAGTTATTTATAAAATGTCGTTTCAGTAAGAAATACGCAATTATCTAAGCCTACAACATTTTTATAAACACGCACATACAAAAACAAGCACACACACACAGCTAAATATCTCGCACATTCTCTCTCTCTCTGTGTCTTGATTGTCGAAAGTAAACGTACTCGGGTTACAATATCAGATATTTCGGACAATTACTTAGCAGCCTTCATTCACAGCTGTGACATCTCCTTCGTGAATATGTAAACGCGAATGAAAAACTTAACTCTAGATTCTTGTCTGTCATCCTGAATGAAAAATCTGCTTACAAAATCTGCTGCTAACTACGCACACACGCACGCATACTATATATATGTACATATATATATGTATGTTGTATCTTTTTGTTTTACAAGAGAAAGGATTCAACCCTGGATCTTGTATGCTAAACTGAATTGTTTGAAATTAAGTGAAACCATTTAACTGTGTGCAAAAAAAAAAAAAAATGAGCTCAGGCTTGTTTAAAAATGTTATCTTCAAAATATGTTTAGAAATCATATATTTAATATATGTACAAAAAGGATTTGGCATTAAATAACCCTCAATAGTCGATATGCCATAAAACCAAACCAAACCAAACCTATTCGGCTACATTTTACTCATAGCTGGAGTGCTATTATTAGTTATTATTTATTACCAAACCCTACAGCATTGGAACTCTGAAACAAAAACCATGAATTCATATCAGTTCAAAAATAAGAACACCTCTTTTATATGATTAAGAAATTTGGCTTTTCATTATTGAGGTGTTATAAGTTTTTTTTTTGTCTGAGAAATTCAGTAGAGTTTGGTAATTAAGGATCATAATAATACCGGTTTTGATTTGATAATGTTTAATAAGAAATGATAAAATCCTGTTAAGTAGTTAAGAAGAAATGTATATTTGTATAAAATATCTCAGGAAGTAAAAGTTGGCGACTCTAGTCGAGGGTGACCTGAAGGCTCCCTTTTCAATAGCAACTACACCGAAGTTTAGGGGAGGGCGCGGCTCTTTTCCCTGGATTGCTCCACTTTATCCTTGATCCTTACCTTACAATGCTGAGTGTTAAGCAAGGCGGCATCAAGTACTATATTGGAATCCCAGTCACCCAGATCACAGGCGAATACTCTTCTCATTAGGCCAATGGCCCTGTAATCTCATTTGTAAATTTGTAATTTATATATATATATATAAGGTAATTTGCTTTATCTATAAATAAGAAGTGCTCCTTATAGATGATAGAAATATATATATATATATATATATATATATATATATATATATATATATATATTAAGTGATTTATAAAATTTAGATAAATTTTAAGATAAAAAGTACGAATCCCAGTTCCAAGTTTCTGACACATGTTGCGAAGTAGGCAACTTCTCAGGTGTCACATTACTTCACAAAGATTATTGTTTATAAAGGAAGATAGAAAAACTTCGAAATACATTCAAATTTCAAGGGGTTTTAAATAGGATTCCGCGTGTTTAATCGAAGCTTAGAAGAGGAATTGATTTGTAATGATAATACTTTTTCTAAGAATACGCTACAAAAGTAGCCTTAAACCAAGCATGTTTTTCTTAAATTTGCCTATCATCAGATCTATCTGCTGACAGAACCATTTGGTAGATTTCATCCAGACAAATAAGTAGCCATGTCTAGAAAACTAACAAATAGAATGACCTTGATAATAGCATGCTACTCGTTATTCATCTTTGTCGTTTCTGTCTTTTTTCTTCCCTTTCAACACTTTTATTCTGGCCGGCATGGCCGGCAACATTAGTAACAACTTGTCAGCAAGAGGTTCCTTGGCGTCGTTCCAAGCCATGCATTTGGCCTGCCATTTCAATGCCCTTACGGAGGAGCTCCCTGTTGGATTCTTTGGTGAAAAGCTATCAAATGGACAGGCCACTTCTGGGCACCTTCGATGCTTTCGAGTAGTGAAGGTGGATATCGGCAGTATGGTGAAGAGGAAATAAGAATCTTACGCTAAAGTGTGGAGGTTAAAAAGATTTAATAGAGGATGGGGTAAAAAGAAGTGTTATAAGTATGTGATTTGGGAATCAAGGTATAAATGAAAAGGCGTTACTGAGGGAGAAACAGGAAACAGAGAGAGAGAGAGAGAGAGAGAGAGAGAGAGAGAGAGAGAGAGAGAGAGAGAGAGATGGGGAAAAGTCAGGTAGAAAGAAAACAGAAATTGGATAAAAATTAAAGAGGATAAAGATAAAGAAAAAAAGGAGGGAATTTTATTACATGTGGGCTATGTTGATGGCAGCTTAAGAAAGTTGATAAAGCGATAATATATTTGCATCTATTTGAGGAGAGAGAAAGAAGAGGTAAAGAATACAAGTGATGAAAAAGAGAGCTATGTAAAAATATTTACCAAATTAAAGAGATATTTGCTAAGCTTACCTTAGTCTATTATAGATCTACAAGGAGAGAAGGAGAACACTTAGGCCAAAGCTTATCGTCACAAAAAATGGAATTTGTGACCTGAGTTCAAATCTTGGGTTAGGCTTTTTGCGTTTCACTTTGCGCTAAAGCCCTTGAATTCATCTTTTCTTTCACTATCAATGGATAACTTGTTGGGCATATTTTTTCTTTGGCTCGGTAAGGCAACCGGTAAAGAAAAAAAAAACTCCTAATTTAATTCAGCGGTATTCTGCTTTAAAAAAATTGATCACTGTGGAAAGCAGAAAGTTTTTTGACTTCAAAATTGACATACGATTTCCTAACGTTTTAATTTTCACTCGGTTAAATAAAGTTCCTAAATAAAAAGAATAAAATCAGAAGATTAAAAAGATAGTATAGCGCTAGAAATCCGTGCTTGACTTGATATCATGTCGAACAGTGAATGTGAGTAACTGAGGAAAAAATTAATTTTTTTCAATGGAAATTGAAAGCTGAGCGAGAATGAAGACGAAAAATAAATAAATGATTAAATAAATAAATAAATACGAAAGAAAATAAAAGATGAAAAAAGAAATGAGGAAAACTGATGAAACTAGGAAGAGAAAAAATATAGGTAGATAGATAGAAAGAAAAAGGCGAGAAAAACTTCTAAAAAAAAAAAGAAAAAAGAAAGAGAGTAAACATAGAAAATAACAGAGAGAGAGAGAGAGAGAGAGAGAGAGAGAGAGAGAGAGAGAGAGAGAGAGAGAGAGAGAGATATAATAAAATGAAAAACTTGACAAAAAAAAAGTGAGAAAAAGTCAAGAAAGTGACGGAAGACAGAAAAGAAGAAAATAAACAAAATGATAAAAAATTAAACAGAAGAAAAAATGGAAAGGCAGAATTTGTGGTAAGTGAGAAAGAAAGAAAGAAAAAAGAAAGAAAGCAAGAAAGTAAGAAAGAAAGTAAGAAAGACAGAAAGTAAGAAAATGTAAGAAAGAAAGAAAAAAGAAAGAAAGAACAGAAATAATTGAGGAAAAATAAAATGTAAAGGAAGAGAAAATAATTATTTTGAAGTATAAAACTAGCAAAAAAAAAAAAAAAAAGAAAGAAAAATACAGCAAAGAAAGTGAAAAGTAATGACAGAAAGAAAAGGAACAAAAAAAAAAGAACGAAAAAAAACAAACAAAACAAAACAAAAAAGGATTGAAGAAAAATAAAAAGAAAAAGAGGATAAGAAAAAATTAAAACTCAACAATTTTAGTTGGGAAGGATATGAACCGGAAATGACGTATACAAACCAGAGAAACAAGTAAAGAAGCTAGACAAGGAATTATTTATAAGCAATGAATAAAATCTGATACAAAAGAGGAGGGAAAGTTAATTAAAAAAAGAAAACGTGTGAAAATATAAGATAATTGAACAAATTGACATGTGTAGATTGAAATACAAAAATATTTACATACCTAATTAAAATGAGATTAAGACAAAAAAGAAAAACAGTGTGTGATGTGTGGAGACGCACCAGGGATAAAATGGGGGACCAAAAGGATAAGATGTGATTGGAAGGCTGATAGACATAAACATATGCAGATCGAGTGATCGATAGATATAAACACATAGAGATCGATAGCTGGCGAGCTAGCAAGATATTGACAGATTCCCACACACATACACACACGCACACATACACACTTGAATAACGGACACAATAAGACATTTTGTTATGTTTAATGCGTTTTTCACAATCTAGTGTGTCAATCATACCTCTGTCTTGAAGTAAAATAATTATTAGTACTCATAAACACCACATTTATTTAAAAATTTGTAAGTCATTCATTTTTTGTAATATTTTAAATAAGTCTTCCATGGGCACAGATACTACACTCTTATCCTGGGCAGAAGTACTGTGGACCAATCTTATTGTATTTATTAATAAATTAGTATTTGAATTTTCGAAAGACCAGTTTGACCAAAGAGAGGGAACAAATTAAAAGAATAGAGATGAAAGAAATAGAGAAAGAGAAAGAGAGATATATAGAGAGAAAGATGAAGAGTGAGAGAGAGAGAGATTGAGAAAGAGAAAGAGAAAGAGAAAGAGGGGAAAGGACATATATATATATATATATATATATATATATATATATATATATATATAAAGGGTGAGAGAAAGTGAGAAAGAGAGAATAAGAGAGAAAAGAGGAGGAGGAGAAATGAATTAAAAATGATAAAAGATTTACTGAAAGCGGATTGATTTAAAGCAATATCCAGGAGAAACCGTGTTAATGTGTGTGCGTGTGTGTGTGTATAAGAGAGAGAGAGAGAGAGAGAGAGAGAGAGAGAGGGAGAGAAAGAGAGAGAGAGGGAGGAAGGGGAGATGGGAGAAGAGGGAAATAAAGAGAAAAGAAAAAACATAGAAACTAATTAAGAAATAGTGAGTATGAGGATAGAGAGAGAGAGAATGCGTAAGAGAGAGAGAGAGAGAAACAAAGAAAGAGAGACAGAGAGAGAAAGAGAGAGAGAGAGAGGGAGAGAGAGAGAGAGAAAGAAAGAGAGTGACGGTGCGTGTGCGTGTGTGTGTGTGTTTGGTAAGATGTGTATGTATATAAATGTGAACATACTTGTGACAGCACAAGGGACAAATACTTTGGCAACGAGAAGGCCAGAGGGAGTGTTGAATAAAGCGCTGTTTGGCCTGCTTCATAAAACTGGTCGATCAAAAGTGAGGAATCCCGTAACGTTTTTGATTCAGCAATTCTGCCGGCGCACTGGCCTCGTCTATTGTCGGCAAATGTTCCATTGAATAGTCTATGGCCACGGTTTACGGGACAGGCGATTTGCGCTATGGTCGTCAATGGCGTCTTTCTCGATTGACAATGAACTGCTGACAAGCCTGGGAATATTGAACGGAAAACACTTCAGTTGGATGAAAGAAAAAAAGACAAAAAGGAAGAGACGATGAAAGAGGTATATTGATTTAGAGTGAATTAAATGTGGGAGAGAAAAGAAGGGAAGAAGGAAAATAGAAAAAAAGTTGCGCGAGAAAGAAAGGTGATCGGGAGAAAAGAGAGGAAGAGAAAGATGAAAATGAAACGAAGAGGATGGGGAAGGATGCAAATACAAAGAGAGGATTAGAAAAAAAGAAACATCAAGGATTAAAGATATTAGATCAAGAGAAAGAAAGGGTGAAAAAGAAAAGAGAAAAAAAGAAACATCAAGGATTAAAGATATTAGATCAAGAGAAAGAAAGGGTGAAAAAGAAAAGAGAAAAAAAGAAACATCAAGGATTAAAGATATTAGATCAAGAGAAAGAAAGGGTGAAAAAGAAAAGAGAAAAAAAGAAACATCAAGGATTAAAGATATTAGATCAAGAGAAAGAAAGGGTGAAAAAGAAAAGAGAAAAAAAGAAACATCAAGGATTAAAGATATCAGATCAAGAGAAAGAAAGGGTGAAAAAGAAAAGAGAAAAAAAGAAACATCAAGGATTAAAGATATCAGATCAAGAGAAAGAAAGGGTGAAAAAGAAAAGAGAAAAAAAGGAACAAAGAAAGAACGATAGAACATAAGCAAAATGTCTAAAGAACAAACCGACGAAGAAAAAGGAGTAAAATATTTTTTCTTTTACTCTTTCTTTCTTCTTCTACTCTCTCTCTCTCTCTCTCTCTTGCTTTCTCTCTCTTTCAATATATATACAAAGAGGAAGAGGAGATAGTATGTGTGTGAGAGAGAGAGAGAGAAGGAAAGAGTATTACATGAACGTTTGGTCATCTGACGCAAGAAATATGTCCTTTAAGAATTGAATTGAATACTTATCATCGTCATCATTATATTGTACAGATAGCATGGATCCTCTTGACTCTCTCTCTCTCTCTCTCTCTCTCTCTCTCTCTCTCTCGTCGTACGTCTCCAACGGTCATCGCTCTTAGTAAGTTTTCTAGAAAGCATCCAGTGTTCACAAAAAGCTAATGAATGTAGATTTTAGCACGTCGACCAATACAGTCAAACAACACACTCATGATCAACGCTCTTTAATCATAAACATTGCTCATGAGTTTGTAGTTACTTCTTCAGCGTAAATTGCTCGTCTTACTTGGATGGTTTGTGTGATGGGAAGTAGGCGGCCGTATAACTACTGTTTTCTGGAGTGCTGCTTCTAGGATTTGTTCAAAACAGCACACGGGACCCTTGCGTACTTCCCATCAAGATTTTTCTCCAAGCGTTTCGTTAAAGATTTAGCGTTGCAACCATACAGTTGTACCGACACTGCCACAGCTCACAGGAGTTCCTGTTTTATCTTATCAGAAAGATTAGATTTCCATCAGGACGTTTAACTGTCAATAGCAGTCCACACAAATTTATTCAAGAATTACACAATTTCGTGGGCGAGGAAGAATTCTAGGGATTCTATTTAGTTGCTTTGGTGCTATGCCGAATAATTTTTCTTCAAGTCATCTCTCAGGCCAATGGAAGTTATCATCTCCTTTCCAAATATTATATAACAAATTGTGTTAGGTAACAAGATATGAGCAGCGAGGGAAAGTTCTTATCCTATTATCGAACACTAATAATGAATTGCCTTTTACGATTACCTTAAATGACTGCAACAGTTTATAGCTGATGAGAGTGAAGAGAAGGAATTTTATGGATTTTGTGAAGTGAACACAAACCTTCTCAGCCGGAATTTGAACTCAGTTCTCTGATTTCATTCTCCGAGCCGTTAAATACTTGGCTAACTTTGCCTCCCATAAGATGACATTCAAAATATCCGGCCAATCTTTTACTTTTTTACCAGCAAAATGTCGGACTTGATAAAGTGTTGTCTGTTGCGTAGTGTTTATATAACAGATAAATGCTATGGTTAAAAAGAAGTTCTAATATAGATTGAATTTTATCATTAATAGTTAAGTCTACTTTTGTGCATGTTTTCCACAATAAATTCAATTTTATTTCTTCAGCAAAATTGCTCGGATCCGTGCAGGACAAAAAATTGCTGGGTTTAAAAGATCAGTAATTTTTATCCAAGGTTTAAAACGAATGAAAAAATCCACATTAAAAGTGAAATTGTTTGATATGTAACATAATTGAACGGAACACCGGAAATTGAATGAATCGATAAATAAATGGATAAATAAATAAATAGATAAATAAAGCAGACGATAGTTGTTGAATAACAAGGTGTAAAATTACTAAGGAAAACTGGAGGATCGAAATCTTGCACACACATGCCAGCGGAAGGGTGTTTCGGCTCCTGACACGACAGGCAGTAGTGCGGGGACAACTTGTGTCCATTTTGTAGAGTCGATGTTAGGACGCGATAAGGTGAAGACGTCAGTAGAACATCAGCACTGAATATGTTAGGGACGAAAGTTTACGAGCTCTAATTTCGTGGGGTTTGGTTTGGTTTCTTTGTTTAATGGCATATCAACCTCTGTGGGTTATTTAATGCCAAAGCCATTCTCCTAGAAGAATAGTAGTGCTACTATTTAACCCATAGGATAAGGGGGTTCATACCTTTCCCAAGGATATTTGCTCGAAAGTGAATGTAATAGCGCGACTGGAGTACGAACTCGCGTACTACGATTCCGCAGTCCATTTCTTTAACCATTACACCACGAGGACACCCCCATAATTTCGTGGGGGGGGCTTCCAAAGTGGGCATTAGACTACGTGACCCAGCGGATAAGCATGTTAGAACCAGGAAAAAATTCAAGGTCTGTGTCTGCCGCTTTTTTCTCGCTAGGGTATGTTGCTTATAATTGTCTAGTTGACGTGGTTGTCAATGTTTCCATACTTACTTTCTTTCTCCCGGCGACTGCTTGCTACCTAGTTGTAAATAAACCTTGATGTATGTTTAACAATTTTGTGTTCGTCAACTTGTTACCACGATCAAGTCACACCGGGGGTCTAAATTCTCTTTAGTACTGATATGATACAAATAGAGTTCGAATGACAGCAAAATTATTTTTTGATATAACTTCTTCAACTGTTTATTACTCCCCCTTCTATCAAAGCTCAAATATAACACCCACATTTATACACACATACAGTCTGTCAATCTCACTTTCAATATATATGTTTATGTATATATATATATATATATATAGAGAGAGAGAGAGAGAGAGAGAAATACGGACAGAGATATTCGACAATTCTATAATTCAGTTTGTTTCTTAGATTCATAAGGATTACTTATTATTAGAAGATTTGCATTTAGGGTTAGACTATATTCGCAAAATTGAATAAATTCGAATTATATATATATACATATGTATATATGCGTGTGTGTGTGTGTGTGAAAACTGGAAATAAATCCGACTGTATGAAAATGTACGAATTCGAAAAAAACAAAACAAAAATAAACAAAAAAAGCAAGCATGATTTTATACACTGTTCGAATTAATTTCCCATGTTAAACGTTTCGATTTTTAAATGTGAAAACATCGAACATTCAGCAGGGCGGATGAATTAGTAATCTTTTTTTTTTTTTTTCATAATTTATACTTCCCGATAAAAACCAAATGTTGTTACGTTTAAAACCTGAAAACTTTGACCCTTACAAATAATTCGAACCATAAATAAAATCACCCTCCGAAGACCTTGTGCTTTTTCATATTCGCACATTTTCATAAATATATAGAGAAGTATTTGTCTTGCTTTATAAAATACACACACACACACACATATATATATATATATATATATATATATATATATTTATATATAGGCTTGGGTCGCTAACAAGGTAAATTTTGAAGAGGAGTTGGGAAAAGGAAAAAGTTATACTTTTTTAAGGAAAATCAATAATGATGTGTCTTTACCTGTTCCAGAATACTGTCAGCATTGTCAGCATAGCCTCCTTTACTGATCGTGACTCCTAGAACTTATAATTTATCAGAGAATTAGTTTGTTTCCACTTTATGAAATGTCTTTTTGAATTAGGGTTGAGATGGAAAAACCTTGTTTTGTCCATTCGCCTACATTTTTGTCTAAGACATTTTTTTTCGTTGACAATTATGCATTCTTATGTAAAATTCATAGAGTTTGCATTTCTCAGCCTCTAAAAATTTGATGAGAAACCTCTGTTGAATCCTGGGTCGCTCTGTTGTATTTACTGCCATTTTGAATAGCCTCAAAACAAATATTCTTGTGAGATTAGAATAAATTTGGCTATAAATAATTTTTTAAAAATGCAAACATAATAGGCATATTCGAACTCCAGTCGTGCAATTACGTTCACCTTTGGAAAGGTATGAACCCTCTAATCTCCCCAGCTAATGTTTAAATAGTATCACTATTGTCCTTCGACTAGGATAGTTTTTATATTCAATATCCCGTGAAGGTTGATATGCCATTAAGCAAAGAAACCAAACCAAACTAATCCAAACCAGACAATGCAGTGTTTCAAAATTATGGAAAAAAATCTGAAAAATTATTATTTTACTTTTTAAAAAAATTCTCAGTATTCACTGAATGATTCTTCACCATATATATATATATATATATATATTGTAGGACAGAAAATACGAAATAAGAATTTAGCATAAAAACATGAATATTTCAAAACTATCATTGGGTACTTTTACGTCAGCCTCCACCGCTATCATTATAGACACGCACACACACACACACACACACACACACACACACAGAGAGAGAGAGAGAGAGAGAGAGAGAGAATGTTGAAGGTGGGATGAAATTTATTCCTGCATCTGTATGGAGTAAGGTATTTGTGTCACGCGATAATTGTTCTGTGCGATTCCATTGTTGTCTTTGTTTAATTCTCTTTTTAAAGAACATTGAAAGTAATTACGTAGATTGTTCAGAAGATTAAGTTAAGAAATGATCGCGATAACAACATTTAAATTTCACTAGTTACAAATCATGTCCAATGTTCAATATGACTTCAGTTATGGAAATCACAGATAAGTGACGTTTATATCAACTTTATCGTCTGTCTCATATTTTCAACGAGTGACGTGTTGTTTTTAGCATTAATTATTTTCAGGCGGCAGTTTAAAAAAATCATATTATTTCGATGAATGCAATCAAAATTTTAACCCTAGAAAAGCAGACTATATTTCTATATCCGGTACACAGTAGATATTTTTGACACATTATTTTCAAGTGGTGGCCGAGTAAAAATATTGTTGATTCACTCCCCTTTTGTGTTGCTGTGTGTTAATCCAAGTTAATCAGAATAAATTGAATAATATACGACACTACTTGGTAATCGAACATACTATAATAGTTAAAGTCTACGAAAATAGTTTGTTGATATCTATTCCATTGAAAGAGGCTTTATTTCACACTTTATTTATGTTTGTTCGTCTGTCCGTCTGTCTGTCCGTCGGTCTGTCAAGAGCGATTTTTGTTCAAGTCATGATGTTAAATGTTCTTTACTTCATAAATACGGTAAACATCATCTTTTAAAATTAATCAAATAGTCTTTCTCACTTTTCATCTTACACCCACTCACATACTTCCGTCTCTGTCTCTCTCTGTCTCTCTCCCTCCCTCTTTCTCTCTCTCACTCTCTCTCTCTCTCTCTATATATATATATATATATATATATATATATATAAAGAATCACAAGAAATATTTAAAAATGTATGTCAGTGACAAAAAAGACACGAACTTCAATTCAAAGTGCAATGCAATCGAAATGAATTCATTTCATTTTCATTTTTGGAAGGTTTTTATATTCTTTCTAATTAAAGAGGGTTAAACAGTTCCTTAAAGAGAATCCATAATTTGGTAAATAGAAATAAAAATCAATAGTTGACTGAAAGAAATGAAATTCTTCGTTTGACGAGTGAAAAATTCTTCGCCGTTGGCAGGAAGCCACATAAAGTTTGAAATCAGCAGAATAAAAAAAGAAAGAAAAAAGATTATTTTCTTTCTTTCTTTCTTTCTTTCTTTCTTTCTTTCTTTCTTTCTTTCTAGACGCTACATTTTCTAACGAGATCACTCTCTCATTAATTCATTCTTACGTTTAGCTCTATGGTAAGGCGTTAGGGTTGAAGTCTTTGAGTATTAAGTGTTCCGATAGATGAAATTTGGTGTTAAGAAACAATACTTTTCCACCAAAGAAAATCAAGCTCGTGTTTGTTAGATGTTGATTTAAATTTTAACGACGCTCAGCAGTTCTTAGACGACTGAAAGAAAGTCGTAGGATATGTTGGGAAGTATCAGTGACACAAGTGGTTTTGGAGACTGAAGAAATGTTGCCAAAAAGAATAGTGTCGTGTAGAATCGATAGAAAGCATAATTACTGAACCAAAAGTTTTAGAATCAAGTGGCGTAACTAAGGCAAAGGACTGACTGATTTATTTTGACGGCATACCAACCAGTCCGATTTTTTTTGCCAAGAGGTTAAGTAATCACGAACATAGTAAGTATTTACATTTTTGGTGTAGTTTCTTACGAATTTTTTGCATACGGTTATATCAAACATTCCTATTGAGTACAAACGATTTTCAAATATATCTATTTTTACTTTTTTATGAGATCCTAAAAGGTGTTAACTTGTGAGGAATAGAATTTATGGGATTTTCCTCATTCTCCACAGTTCCAAAAATGGAACCTCACCATACACAGAACACAATATTTTTTTATTGTGTGTGTGTGTGTGTGTAGGGGATTTTACTCTTCCGCAGTCAGATGAAAATAAACATCTTACGTTGATTTTACGGTGGGTTTTTTTAACAGTTGTAATTTAATTCGGACGTATTAAGCTATCATCGTTCAGAGTATTTTTATAGTACAATATATGTCAATACGTACGGTTAGATTTCCTTACCTGAATACAATCCTTGTTTAGGAAAAGTAGGATTGAAAAATGGATACTACCAATCTTTGATTTTTATTGGTATAGATTCAAAATATCTAATTCTCGGCTGAATAGAATCTACAATATTCTCTGTTCTTCATGCACCTTTATTGTCCACCCTCTCAACATGTAATATGCTACATGTTCTTATTTGCCACGTGGAACCAGAAGAAGTGATGCATCTCTGATTAGTTAACTATGTGGTTAGCGCACGAAAATAGATTGACCTACAGATATTATATAGCTTTCGGACTTGGGAAATGTATAAGCCTCCTTATCCCCACATTTGTGAGTTGAATTTTACCCCTGCTATTCTACAGAGATGGATTTGGCATTTAATAACCCCTGAAGGTTGATATGTGATTAAAACGAAGAAACCTAAGCAAACCTATTCTACATAGACCGACTTTATACCCTCTCTCTATTGAGAGAGAGAGAGAGAGTAGAAACTTTCACCCACATACGTTCATGCAGACATAGACACACACACGCACACGCACACAAACAACAGCAACAACAACCACTACAACAACAACAGAAAATAGAATGAAAGAACGGACAACTACCAATCTGAATCATCCAGCTGTAAAATTCGTTCATTTTCAAAATAATTTCTATTAGACCATATTGATAATAAGATATTTTAAATTTGAATGGTTGTTTATTACACGAACACAGAAAATATGACTCATCGTAGCGATATATTTGATCGGGCAATAACGTTGAAGTACTCTTTGAGAATAAAGTAAGTTTTCAATTCAATTTGTGACTTATAATAGTTGTGAGTGGTTCACATTCCCGCTCACCTAGATCATTCTTTTTTTTATTAAGGGGGTAATTATCAAATGCTAGTTATACAGTTCTTCCACTCATTCATCCGTTTATTTGCAATTAATTATGATGTATGTCCTTTAGAGGACGGTATGTAAGTATATATATATATAAAATATTGATTGATGAAAATACTTTTAAAATACACGGAAACATATATTGATATAGATATAATTATTAAAATGATTACATTTATCAGATAGACTGAATTAGTTCACTAGCTCCGTCATGTGATACTAACTTACTTACCTTCAATTGTTTTGTTTAGTTTCTTTGAGAAATGGCAATTCAACCTCAGTGGGTTATTTAAAGTCAAAGCCATCTTTATTGAAGGATAGTAGCGGCACTGTTTAAGCTATATCTAGGGGAGTGGTTACATACTTATCCCAAAAGTACATATAATAGTGTGACTAGAGTTTGAACTCACTTACTACGATGTTGCAGTCCAGCCTCTATGCCATGGGGTGTTATATATATATATATATATGTGTGTGTGTGTGTGTGTGTGTGTGTGTGTTTGAATAAACAACTCATTTTCATTAGATAAATTGTACCATAGCGGCACTAAAGTGAATTTACACCCCGTGGTAAAAGTGACGAACACAAAGAAACACTATTAAATACCGAAAGGTTTACTGACTAAGCACTTGTAGGTAACCGCTGGGAGAAAGAAAGATATTACTGAAACTGGGACGATCGCATCAACTAGACAAAAATAAGCAACATACCCTGGTGATGAGAGGCGCCTCTGGTGGTGTAATGGCTAGCAAGCTCGGCAAGCAAACCTACACGAGTGAGTTCGAGTCTCATTGGGTGCCCCTTGCATATGGCCTTGTGCCACATCTAAGCAAAAAGCTTAGTAAATTCCCATACCCTGGTGATGAGAAAAATAAGAGCAGATACAGACCTTGAATTTTTTCCTGGTTTTAACATGCTTGTCATTTAAAGGGCTCGTAAATTCTACATTAACTTATAAAGCCTCAAAATGAACGAATGAATGTTTACTCACTCCCCAGTGGTACTCATATAACAGCCAGTTTACTTAATTATCCAATATATATATATATATATATATATATATGAAACGTAAACAGAAGAAAACTCAACCACAGTTATAGTACCATTATAATTTCATTTCGACAGATTTATAATTCCTGCTTCGTCAGATGGAAAATATTCTTTCTTTGGGAGTGAATTCGGCAAATATTTTTTACCTCACATTAGTATAAAAAAGGAAGGAAGAAGATGAAAAGGGAAGAAAAAGAAGAAAAAGAGAAAAGGGAAAAGAAAGAGAAGGAAAAGAAAAGAGGACGATCAGGCGAATAAAGAAAGGTCATATGACAATAAAGACATTTCATCAGGACTGGTTTCAAGGTATCTTTTTAAAGTACATAAAACTGTCAGTAATGAGACTGACACATAGGCTGGTGTAAACATTCACTCATTTTAGGTTATATATATATATATATATATATATATATATATATATATATATATATATATATATATATATATATATATATATATATATATATATATATATATATATATATATATATATATATATATATATATATATATATATATATATATATATATATATATATATATATATATATATATATATATATATATATATATATATATATATATATATATATATATATATATATATATATATATATATATATATATATATAAGGAGGTGCTCGTGGTGTAAAGGTTATCTTCGTTGGAAATGAACACGGCGACACGAGTTCAAATCCTAGACGAGACTGACTGCATTTCACATAGCACTAATACCCTTGGGAAAGGTATGAATCCAATTATTCTCCTTCCAGTTATGGGTAAATAGTAGGACAGACTAGGTTCTTCAACCTTGGTGAGGCAACAAGTCTAGGAGAAGGAAAACTCTGAATTCAAACCTGTTAAACTCCACTTAAAAATTGACCTTGTGTCATATCCTGCCCGAGCGGAGGGTTTGGTAAATAAATAAATAATATATATATATATCGTAATTAGGAACAAGATGAACTGAAGTGTAATGTCCCAAGAATGATTTGATGTGCCCGAACTCAACAGAACATAACAATGTGTAAATGTGTGCGTGTCAGAGAGAGAGAGAGAGAGAGAGAGAGAGAGAGAGAGAGTGGGGAGAGATAACGTAAACGAAAGAAAAAAGATACAGGCAGAGAACAAGAGAGAGAGAAAGACAGAAAGACAGAGAGAAAGAAAAGAAAAAGAGACAGGCATCACATGAGAAAGAGAGAGAGAGAGAGAGAGAGAGAGAGAGAGAGAGATCTTGTCGAATCACTCGATGTTGAAGCGAATTGTGCGTACGCAAGGTTGGAGGATCTGCAGTCAATATCCGGCGCTTGGCTTTTCATTGACGAATTGGTCCGACCAGAACGGCCGTCTTTGTGGTGCGTGACACATATCTATTTTACAGGAAATTTGATGTTGGGTCTTTCAGTGGTTGACGAACTGACGGGGACATAACAGCATGTTCAGAAGGACTGACATTAATCTCTGGTAGTGAAGGCAATTCCTGATTGTGTCTTGTCCTATTGGTAAGCTGCAAGCGAACTCATTCTGAAAACAAAGGGAAATATTTGACCAATAGATGTGACTCGAATACACAGTATCAGAATGGATATGGGAGCATGTCAACGAAGGGTTGACTTCATACTCCCGATAGGTCCATAACTAAAGCCTCAACATCAGTCGAAGCTCAATGCCATACCGAGGTCACGGCATTTAAAAATAATAATAATAATAATAATGTATATATATATATATATATATATATATATAAACAGATATACGTAAGTCAATAGAGAATAGAGAAATATGAATAATTTGTAGATATAGCGGACACAGATGGATTCACAAACGGATAAATAGGTCGATAAGAACAGACTTAGGGAGATCAACATACATGGAAAGGTAGATATGAATAAACAAATCGATAGATATGAAATGGATATAGAGAACGATAAAAAGCAGGACCACATTATAGGCATCTGGTGACAGGTCAAGAGAGGTCGATAGATAGATCAATATGAATATAAATATACTGATCTATCCATATAAATGAAATGGCATAGACAAAAACTGACACACACACACACACACACACACACACACATATATATATATATATATATATGAGAGAAAAAGGGAAGATCGTAACATGAATAAATGAAGTGATCGTGCGATATTGAGACATGCGGCTGAGAGGGTCAATAAGTTCGTTTTTTTTTAACGCTGCATGCATAGACGACAGAGTGTGTTGACCCACATACGCCACATGACAATTTTATAGAACTAAATCGAAATATCTTCTTAACATTCAGTGAATCCTTACTTTAGGAAAGGTGATTCTTTACTATTTCTGACAATCTTTCTATATCTTTCGTGGCAGTGTATATATACATATTCCACATATTAAACAAAGCTATCGTTCTTTTTTAATATACAGGTTCAGTAAACTGTCCAAATGCAATTTAATCCGCTGAAAGAGAAACACAGAAAAAATACTGTTCTTTTTCTTTGTTTTCCAAACTTTTCCCCAATTTATTACGATTTTAATGAACACTTCACAAATGAGCTCCGATCAACTTTTTCAGTAAGCTCTTTAGTCTGGACCGTAGCTCATATGCCGTACGAATCAACTACTGGCCAATAAGTTATAACTCAATCCAGATTTTACGGCACTCACTGGGTAAGGTTTTTTATGTAGAGGAAAAAACTTCTTTATATTTACTAATCTTTGCGTGGGGTGTGTGTCCTCCTCCTCGTGTTGTAATGGCTAAATCGCTGGACTGCGGAATCGTAAAAATGGAAGTTCGAACTCCAGTCGTGCTATTACGTTCACTTTCGGGCAAATACCCTTGGGAAAGGTATGAACCCCTTTATCCTCCCAGCTATGGGTTAAATAGTAACACTACTGTTCTTCTAGAAGAATGGCTTTGCTGTTAAATAACCCACAAAGGTTGATATGCCATAAAACAAAGAAAGCAAACCTAATCTTTGTGTACTAAGGCACATAATGAAATGAGAAAAATGGACAATGAGATTGTGTTGGTTGGTTGGTTATGTTTAATGGCACTTAAACCCTTGTAGAATATTTAATGTGGAACCCTGTATATATATATATATATATATATATATATATATATATATATATATGCGCGTGTGTGTGATTTTTACACAAATAGTTTGTAGGTAAAATGTTTAAAGGAGCCAGTTCCATGGTTTTAACTAAATGATCAAGTAACACTATTTGACCCATAGATGAGAAGATTGTGTGGCATCATAACTCTTCAAAGTAAGACAGGTTTATTGATTTACCCACGATCTAGATTGTCAGTGTGTATTTAAGAGTATCAATACTATTTTATTCATGACAGGAACCATATATATATATATATATATATATATATATATATATATATATATATATATATATATATATATATATATATTAAATCGCGAGTCGGGACTTTTCAACAACAGTTTCGCCTAAAACGGCTCCTCAGGGTACCTACCTTTTTCTTTGTCACCGTGAATGCTGGCGGATAGTAAATTAGTAAGTATATATATATATATATATATATGGGTTAAAGTTTTGCAGGTACCTTGCATTTCTTAAAAAATGTCTTAAAATGAGATATTTTCGTATTTTTAAAAATAAACGATTAGAAAATATTTCATTTTAAGATAGTTTAAAAATTATGTTTCTTTTGACAAAAATACGCCCATAACTATTAAAGATTATTGTAGAACATCATATTTTGTTATCGTTAATAAGACTTCCACATGCCTTAATAACTGCTTTTAAAATTCTTGGCCTTTTTTCCAACAGATCTTGAAAAGGAAAATATAGCAGACCTTCCCAAATATTCTTCAAGTAGTGAAAAAGCTCATTCTTACTCTTTTGGTATCCCCTTTGATGTCTCCGATCCAATTCATCCCATTGTAATTCAATGAGAGGGAAGTCGGGAGATTGAGGAAGCCAAGTCATAATTTCCAATTCTTTGCTTCTATTTTCGATTAGAAGTAATTTTGATTTATTTTAGAATTTTGTTTTAGATCGTTGTGTTGTTGATAGGTGAATTTTTTTCCAATTATGTTTAAACCAGATGGTATAGCATGACTGTGCAAAATGGAATGATATTGTTCTTTTCTAATGATACCATTGACTTAAATTAAATCTCTAAGTCTCTCTCCAACAGAACACTTTCACATCGTAACAGTCTCACCACTATGCTTAACTGATAGAACAACACATTCAGCCTTTTCCCAGGCTTTTTCTGACATAAACTCTCCTTTTATTGCTAAAATGTTCAAATTCGGACTCATCTATCAACAATACCCTTTGCAACTCTTTCAACGTTCAGTTCTTATGCCTTCTGCCCATATCAGTATTTCTTGTTTATCTATAGGGTATTTCAGATGGCTATTCATTCTATAAACCCATGCAAAGTCGATTTTTCATATTTGAGTGCAAGACTCGTTGATGCCGAGAGGAAATATGTTTAGCTCTTAAGTCCAAAGCAGTTTTCTTTCTATGTCTTTGGCTCTCAATAATCAAGAGTTTATCATCCTTTTTGGTACTTCAGCCTTTTTTTCTGTCAACATTTGCACCATTTTCTAATTGTCGTTGTAACAAATATTGCACTCCATGTCTAGAAATCTTCAGCTTCTTGGCAATTTAGTAAAAATATTAATCCTCTTATCTCCTTAACTATAGCTTAAATAGTACCACTGCTGTCTTTCAACAAGTATGGCTTTGGCATTAAAAAATTCACGATGGTTGATAAGCTATTGAAAAAAGAAACCGAACCAAACGAGATCATCAATTTCGTAGACTGCCATGTCGTTGATAACTAAATTTTCATATGAAATGTTCACTGTAAAATGATCAATATGCATGATTATAAGTAAAGTAAAGTTGGCGACCAGAGGGCTCCCTTTTCAATAGCTACTACACAGAGGTGGAGGGGAGGGTGCTACTCCTTTCCCCTGATTGCTCCACTTTACCCTTGATACATACCTTATATTGCTGAGTGTTAAGCAAGGAGGTATCAAGTACCATTTTTAAAGTCTTTTGTATGACACGACCTGGGAATGAACCCAGGTCTCCCGGACCATTGGCGAACACTCTACCCACTAGGCTTATGAGCCGGTCTGAAAATGGAGATTATGCTGAAAATTAAATACTTATTGCCGGTTGAGTGATTAATTTTAACGGCATGTCAACCTGGCCAGGTTTATCTGAAGCCTAGAGTTTACATAATTACGTTCGTTGTAGATTCATATTTAGATTTTTCGCGTTGTTGTTTCGTAAGAGTTTTTGTACTCAGTTATTCGATTGCAAGTATTCGTATCTAATACAAATAATTTACATGTAGTTATATGACTTCAAACATTACTTTACACAGTCATATAATTTCAAGTAATTAATAATGATTGTTAGTAAACAATTATAACTTCCAGTTATTATTCTCAATACAAAAAATTTACAGTTGATTTGTTGGAAAAGTTCATGTTCATTTTGGAGGATGTAATCCAAAACACAAGCACAACCCACAGACATTTTTGGTAGGAATCTCGTCATGGTGTACCAGTTAAAAAGCTAGTATCGTGGCCCAATTACTTTTGAGATGTGGTTTCAATTTATGCTTGGTGTCATGCGTTGTGGTAAATCTTAGCCATGATTTTTTAAGCATCGTCTCACGGAGAGTAATGGTTAGGGAAGTAGGCTAGCCGACTATTAATGATATAATTTCTTACTGGACGCCCATACGTCTGACCTAATGTTAAACTAAAGTAAGTTCAGTAAATGACTATCAATGAATTCGGTTCTCCCTGGGTGATTCATATTTCTAGCATTGTGTATTACCAAGATAAGCTCAGTAAATGACTATCAATGAATTCGGTTCTCCCTGGGTGCTTCATATTTCTAGCCTTGTGTATTACTAAGATTAGCTCAGTAAATAACTATCAATGAATTCGATTCTCATAAGATGCCCCATATCTCTGGTCTTGTGTCTAACTAAGCTATTTATCAATAAATGATTTAATGAATTCAGTTCTAACTAGGTACTCCATACTCTTGGCCTTATGTCAAGCTAATCTTCCAAAATGATCTCTTATGTATTTCGTTGAACCTTTTGCCACACTGAAATAATTGCTTGGTTTAATTTTCTTCCATTACGATTTACCTAACATCGATTTCACATTTCAACATCAGATGTTATGGATATTCACAAACTTATCTTGCTAACTTGTCACTAACAGGAAAATAAGTGGGGATATAATTATGTTTAAATTAAGTCAAGTGACGTTTGGCACCTTGCAGCATACGTAGAGTGTTTGATAAGAAGCGGAGTTAATTATTTACTTGTGAGACAAGTATGCTCTCCGCAAATCTGTCCATCTCATGCCAATATTTAATAAGCTTAGTTTAGTGTGACACAGGGTTACACTGGTCAGCTCTAACACATAACCAATGGCTTGCGTTAATTATCGCTTTAAACCCTAACTTTCTTAATGCTACATTCCCATACCTGAAGTTAATGTTTATCTGAGAAAAAAAAAGAACATGATAATGTGGGAGTAGAAAAAAAAATCAAATACTATCGGGTTTCTGGTCCGTTTTTGTACCATTGAAACATCTCAGTAAAATTTGTATCTGTGAATCGACTGAGGAACATTGCTGGATCTGCTATCAATGCCAAAACCAAAATGAAGAACAGGAGATCAAAGAGCAAATGAAAATATTCTAAAAAAGGCGGGAAAATATGAATATTAGACTAGGCTTTCTTGCAATGACGCGTGTCAAATCTTGGGCAGCAATGGCTGTGAGACGTTGATCCTGTGGCCGTTTCAAAGACTTTCGTACATTCGATGAAATCAATCGGTATTTTATTGAAGCCAGTGCTCGAGCAAAAACCGATTTGGTGTTGAGAAAGAAGAAAGAAACCAATGAGGACCGAAAAGAAGAGACCAAGAAATGGTTTTAATTGCGTATAATCCTATATATATATATATATATATATATATATATATATAGAGAGAGAGAGAGAGAGAGAGAGAGAGATACAGAGTGAATAAGCTTTTTAGAAAATTATTCAAAAAATAAAATGTTAGTGCTCAATATCTGTCGGCAGAGCAAGATAAATTATAAAACCCACAAGGTTTAATTACTCCTAACCTGCTGACCCATTATTATAAGTTTTATGGAATCTTTTTAAGGGAGTAATAAAGAAATTACAATAAGAATAGGAGGGGGAAGTGAATACGTACTGAAAGTGTCTCGGAGATTCAAGATATTTTTCTTGGATGCGGAAGGAACGGAAGTATAACGGTGGAGGTGGAAAAAAAGAAAAAAGAAAATAGGGTTCATACTTTATACACACACACACACATACATACATACGTACATACATACAAATATATATATATATATATATATATATATATATATATATATATATATATATATATATATGTGCGTGTAAATGTGTGTGTACGGTTAAATATTTGCATTTTTATCAGGAAAGTTAACGTTTCTTTCGAATGTAAGTTTTCAAGGCAAATTCATAAAATCAACCTGGATTATGTTCGAAATATTGTAGTCGTTAAGGTTCTTTATTGCCTTTGCCTTGTACCAGACAAAGTATCAAACTTTCTCTCTCTCTCTCTCTCTCTCTCTCTCTAATATCTCAACTCCTTCAAATCTATCTGCATATCTTTCTATCTGAAAGGGACACAGAGGAGAGTTGGGAAGTTGAATAATTTTTCATCTAGTCTCACTGACTGAAAAACTGTCATTTTACGAAAAATAAATTTATAAAGTGTAAAATATATTTTTCAGTTGTTTTATTTTCATTTTTTTATTTTTTTTATTGTATTGTACATGTTCTGAGGGTTTTAAGTGGAAATCATAAATAAACACTAAAAATGTCATATCCATCTTTAATCATTTGGTTCTTTGAATTGAACCGTGAAATTTTTACAGTTTCAGCTAATAGTGATAATAGTGATGACCTGTGAATCCTTTTCCTTTCAAAAAGGTAAAGTGGTTCATAATGATATTCTCCACGAAGGGAAGAGTAAAATATTTAAATTAGAATTTCATTGTTATCTATGTTGCATCCAGAATCTAGAAGATTAAGAACTTAACATTCAGCGCAATCTAGGACCCCATAAAATCATATTGAAAGGGAAACTGAGTTATTCTCTCGGAAGCTATTAAACGAACTAGTTGAATTAACATATCGATATGATGTGCTGTTATTGCTTCGTTAATTCTACATCTATACATAAAAAATGTATGAATATTAATTAATTTAGTATTAGAAATAATAACAATAATAATAATAATAATAATAATAATAATAATATTGGACTTTGATATACACATGGATCACCTAACCTCGGCCAGAAGACCAGACGTTATAATAATCAACAAAAAAAAAAAGAAAAGAAGAGAATTTGCAAAATTGTCGACTTTGCCGTCCTTGCTGACCACAGAATAAAACTGAAAGAATGCGAAAAGAAGGATAAGTACCTTGACCTTGCAAGAGAATTGAAAAATTTGTGGAACATGAAAGTAACGATTGTACCAATTGCGATTGGTGCTTTTGGGACAGTAACTAAAAGATTATTAAAGGGCCTGGAGAACTTAAAAGTTGGCGGACGAGTGGAGATCATCCAAACTACAACATTGTTGCGAACGACCAGAATACTGGGAAGAGTCCTAAAGACTTGAAACTTGCTGTCACTCAAACTCCATTGAAAACCATCGGCTAACACTGATGTGTAAAACTCTCAAAGAGTACAACAGAGAAAGTATCATTGCTAAAGACTATAAAAGATAAACATGTCTTTAAATCGATAAATCAATGCCGACAGAAAGCATATCAATCAAAGAATATAATAACATAAATAGATACAAAGGCCTGGAAAAAAAAATTGAAAAAAAAAATGTCCCCTTAAAATACCACCGTGCCAGAAATAGTGGGAGCCCTGGGTATGATCAAGAAAAGGACATAGAAAGACATTAAGGAAATACTTGCCTGCCCCATCTAATGATAAATACAATTATTTGTACTTGGCAGAATTATTCATCGTTTCGGAGAGAATTATCAATATAACTGATGAATATCAACCAAAACGGGTTGAAAACTAAATAGATAGAATATTTATAATTACTACCTTCTTACATTTTAGCTTTTGGGCGCAAACCTGGTGAAGGATTGTAAGAAACCGAAAATAAAATTGAAAATTAAAGAATAATGATAACGCCATTAGGACTAACAAGGTTAAAGAGAAAATACCTTAGTTGTAAGAGAATAGCAAGTGCAGGTTATGTGGAGAGAGAGAGAGAGAGAGAGAGAGAGAGAGAGAGAGAGAGAGATGCAATGGTAATTCACATAATAAGTAGATGCAGTGAAGCAGTACAAAAGGTGTTTAAGACTAGACATGACTGGGTGGGAAACTTTATCCACTGGGAACTGTGCAAGACATTACAATTTGGCGATATATCCAAATGGTATATGCACAAACAAGAATCTGTTTTAGAGAATACGACGCATAAAAAATTTTCTGTGATTTTGTGATACAAACGATTAATTAATCCCGAGAAGAAGACCAGACGCAGTAGAAATTGACAAAAAAAAAAAGAAAAAAGAAAAAAAGAAGTAATGAGTTATTAGATTTTCTTTCAAACGAGAATACTTAGATATGGCTACGTAAGGGAATCGTCAAGAGAGACGCTGAATCTATTCTTATAGCATCAAAAACGACGTTATAAGGATCAATTAAAGCCAAACTCGATAATGCACAACAGAATTGCAAGTGTTGATATGAGACAACAGAAATGAAATAATTAATTCCCTAAGTGAATGTAAAGAACTATCACAAAAAGAGTATAAGTTTAGACACGACTAAGTGACGAAGGTGATCCACTGGTAAAGTGCAAGAGATTGAAATTTGACAATATTGCGAAATAGCATATACACAAACTAGAATCCGCCCTAGATAAAGAGATGCATAAAATTCTTTGGGGTTTTTAGATTCAAACAGATCACTTAATCCGGACTAGAAGACCAAACCTTGTGATAATAAAAAAGAGAGTTGTTTAGAGGATTTAGCCGCTCCAGGAGAACATAGAATGAAAATAAAATAAAGCCAAAAGAGAGACCAGAACTTAGATCATGCCAGAGAACTTAGAAAGTTGATGAACATAAGGGTGACGGTAATACCAATTGGCATTTTTGAAATGATCCCCAAAAGCTTTGTAAGGTGACTGAAAGTATTAGAAATTGAGGGAAAAATAGAGACCATTCAGATTATAGCAATGTTGAGATCGGCCTAAATTCTCAGAAGAGACCTGAAGATTTTAAGACACTTTCTATCACTCAGATTCCATAGAAAACCCACCAGCTATCAATGGTGTGAAAAACTTACAGGGAGTATAATAATAATAATAATAATAATAATAATAATAATAATCTGGATATATACAAAGACTAAACAATTCTGAAGAGCAACTCGTTGGGTTGAGGTTAGTACACTCTTTAAAAAAAAAACACTAGATTTTCTATGACTTGTAATATCTGTGGGTGAATTTTGGTTATATTTTAACTAAAGAGCTTCGACTAATCAACTAAATGTTTTTACCAGAGGTAATTATCTCGAGCTAACTGAAGAATTGTTTAAATTTACCTCGTCACCCTCCATACTGCCCGACGACTTTCCCAATCGATAGACTTTTTAGCACCGTATTTTACCGTAAAATCACCAGAAATCTCATGTGAAAAATTATCACCAGCACATTATAAACTAGGTTAAGTATAAGATAATCCCATTAAGCTGGAAAAATCTTTCAGGCAGTCCACTCTAGTTGCTTGGGAAAAATAAAATAAAAAGTAGGACAACGGGCTTTAACTAAGTTAAAACTTAGGTTTTGATTTACTTCCAGAATTTTTTTTGTCACCAGCTGAACAGTCACTATGATTGTTCGTGTTCACATCTGTGTCAGGTGCAAAAATCAAAAACAACCCCTGGGTCTGGTATAGCCACAATATACCAGCCATGACAAAAATGTCCAATCTCAATATTACAAAACGTGGGACCCAGGCAACAGGCTTGGGTGTCATGATCGGCAGGTGCTCTCCTGATAGTCATCCTCCGAATGTTGGCTGCTCTCTTTTCAGGTACATGAATGATGATATTAGCAACCACAACGATCAAAGACCAAAACGCAAAACATGGACAAGGGAAGACAATCATCTTGCACTACACTGCTATTTTAGGAGCAACCCATCACACAGAGGGTATTGGAAAAGAATAATAGAGATCTGGCAAGAATGTGCAAGTTTTCAGACTACAAGCCAAAGACTTGCCGATCAAGTCAGGACAATAATAAAAAAGGATGGTTTTCTGACCTTGAACTACTAGAAATACATCAGAAAACACAGACGCAAGACAGTACAATTGTAAAAACATCAAGTGGCAGCAACCAAAAACAAAATATCAGAAATGAACTACCAACTCTTGAAAATGAATACGCCACAGTACCAAGTAATCCAACAGAAACACTATCACAAGAACAACAGATAAATCTAGAAAACCTACAAAGATTTATGAACAGTGTGAAGACCACCCTCCCATCATTAAGAAACATAGAATGGAGAACACTTAAAACAGAAACAAACAAAATAAATCAAATGCTACCTTACAAATCAACAAATAATATATCTGAATTAAATGATCTAATCTATACAGGAGCGAAATGAGTGTGTGAGAAAATTGGGGTCCCCTCAAAAAGTACGAAGAAACAGTCTAAACCAGGATGGGAAGTTCGACTGGAAACCCAGATAAAAAATCTACGAAAACAAGCCAAAATGGTAAAACAGAAAGATCCTAGAATATGTGGGAAGAGAATGGAAAAGACAACACGAGAAAAAATAAAAGTACAACTTCAGGATATAAACCAGAAGGTTCTAGCGAAAGAAGGAAGACTAAAGAGATATTGACAAAGGGTAAAACAATACAGACAAAACAAGACATTCCAAAACAACGAAGGAAAATTTTATCAACAATTGGGTGGGCATGACACAAAAAACATACCAACAACCAGACGCCAGAGAAAGCGAACGATTTTGTACGAAAATATGGCAACCGAAAAAACATAACGTAAAGGCTGAATGGATAAATAATATGACAAGAGAACTAGAAGGATGTGAGGAAGGCCCTAAAGCGGAAATAAATATTGAATTACTCAAAAAGACACTAAAAAAGATATCAAACTGGAAAACGCCAGGACATGATGGAATACATGGATTCTGCTTCAAGAAATTAACCTCCATTCACGACAGACTAGCACTAGAAATGAACAGATGCCTACAAGATGTGCAAGTACCTGACTGGATGACCAAAGGAAAGACCACATTGATCCAAAAGGTCCCAAGTAAAGGAACTGCTCCAAACAATTATATACCCATAACTTGCTTACCGATGATGTGGAAAATATTAACAGCACAAATAAGGGAAAAGATAAACTACTCATTAATACGCCGCAGATTGTTCCCTAATGAACAGAAAGGATGTCTAAAAGGGTCCAGAGGCACAGCAGAATTACTCTACATAGATAAACACATCCTAAATGAAAGCAAGAAGAGACGGAAAAATCTAGCTATGGCCTGGATAGACTACAAAAAGGCATATGATATGGTTCCATAAATCTGGATAATGAACTGTCTCAAAATGTACAAAATACCACACAAAACCATAAACTTCTTCAGAAAAACCATGAAAAACTGCACAGTTGAATTAACAGCAGGAGGAAAAAGCTTGGCTGAAACAAAGATCCAAAGAGGGATTTTCCAAGGAGATGCACTATCACCCCTACTATTCATAATTGCCATGATGCCACTAAACCACATACTCAGAAGATGCACGGCCGGATACAAACTTAGTAGATCGCAAGAAAAGGTCAACCATCTAATGTACATGGATGACATCAAAGTATTTGCAAAAAATGAAAAAGAACTGGAAACCCTAATACACACAATTAGAATATACACTCAACACATAGGGATGGAATTTGGCATTGAAAAATGCGCTCTGCTCGTCATAAAAAGTGGCAAACGACATCTAACTGACGAAATAGAACTACCAAATCAAGACAAGATCAGAACACTCGCAGAAAACGAGACTTACAAATACCTAGGAATCTTGGAGGCTGTCACCATCAAACAAGTCGCAATGAAAAAGAGAATTCAAAAAGAATATCACAGGAGAACTAAAAAAACTACTCGAGACAAAACTCAATAGCAGAAACCCTATCAAAGGAATAAATACTTGGGCTGTAGTACTCGTTAGATACTCGGGACCCTTTCTCAGGTGGACCAGAGATTAACTTGGACAAATGAACCAAAGAACTAGAAAACTAATGACCATGCACAAGGCGTTATATCCCAGAGACGACGTTGACAAACTATATGTACCAAGAAAAGAGGGAGGAAGAGGACTTTTCAGCACCGAAGACAGCGTTGACACATCCATACAACGATTCGAAGACTACATAGAAAAACACTAAGGAGGACTGATTACGGCCATCAGAAACAATACTGACAACATGATACATAACAGAATGACAAAAACTAGGGAAAATGGGAGGAAACCAACTCTATGGGCGTTTTAAACGACTAATAAACAACATCTCGCACGTCAAAACCTGGATATGGCTAAGAAAAGGAAACTTTAAGAGAGAAACAGAATTTCTCCTAATGACAGCACAAAACAGTGCCATAAGAACCAATCATATCAAAGCAAGGATAGATAAGACGCAACAAAATAGCAAGTGCAGACTATGCAGTGACAGAGATGAAACCATCAATCACATAATAATCGAATGCAGCAAAATGGCACAGAAGGAGTACAAGGCTGGAAATGACTGGGTGGGCAAAGTGATCCACTGGGAAATGTGCTAGAAACTTAAATTTGACCATGCCAACAAATGGTATATGCACAACCCAGTACCTGTCCTAGAAAATGACACTCCTGTGGGACTTTGATTTACAAACGGATCACCTAATCTCGGCCCGAAGATCAGATCTTATAATAATCAACAAAAAAAGAAAATCTGCAAAATTGTCGATTTTGCTGTCCCGGCTGACCACAGAAAAAACTGAAAGAATGTGCAAAGAAAGATAAGTACATTGATCTTGCTAGAGAATTGAAAAAAACTATGGAACTATTGAGAAGAGTCCTGGAGACTTGAGGATACTTGCCGTCACTCAAACTCCAGTGAAAGACCATTAGCCTACGCTGATGTGAAAAACTCTGAGTAATAAATAATAATAATAATAATAATAATAATAATAATAATAAGTATTATTATCATTATTATTGATAATAAAATTTTTCCAGGAGAAAACTTCTCTAAACGAAACTCTGCAGCACAGTCCATCACGTGAGTTACTGAGATCCCTCTACTTAAAATGGAGAAGGGAGGAACTCAAATAGATCAAAAGACAAGGAATTGATGACAATGCAAAGGCCTTACATCCGAGAGACTATTGAGACAGTCTCAAAGCGCCGAGAGAAAATAGGAAAAAGACTCGATTTTATAATATACAAAGAAGAGCTAAGAAAGATTAAAATATAAAAAAGAGCTCCGTAAGACTAAGAAAAAAAGGAAAACTAGGAAAGACTGATAATAAAAGAGCTGAGAAAGATTAACATAAAAAGAAGAGCTAAAAAGCACTAAGATATAAAGAAGAGCAAAGAAAAACTGACATAAAAAGAATTAAGAAAGATTAATATACAAACAAAAAATAAGAAAGATTAACATTCAAAGAAAGCTAATAAATACTAATATACAAAGAATAGCTAGTAAAGATTAATACACAAAGAAAAGCTAAGAAAGATTAATTCACAGAGAAGAGTTAGGAAAGATTAACGTACAAAGAAGAACTAAGAAAGATTAAGACAAATAAAAGAGCTAAGAAAAATTAATATGAAAAGAAGAGTTAATACATACATGTCATGAAGAAGAGTTAAGAAAAATTAATATATGGAGAAAAACTAAGACCGACTAAGATACAAAGAAGAGCTAAAAAAGACTACGATATAAAGAAGATCTAGTAAAGATTAATACACAAAGAAGAACGAAAAAAGATTAAGGTACAAAGAAGAAATAAGAAAGACTAAGATATAAAGAAGAGATAAGATTAATACTTAAAGAAATGATGAGAATGATTAATATTCAAAGAAGAATCAGAAAAGACCAAGACATAAAGAGCTAAGAAACGTTGAGTTACAAAGAAGAGCTAAGAAAGAATATCATACAAAGAAGACATAAGAAGGAAAAAAGTAGACAGAAAAGCTAGGAAAGTATAAAATATACAAAGAAGAGCCAAAAAACACTAAGATATAAAGAAGAGCTAAGAAGATCTAATAAATAATGATAGCAAAGAAAGATTAGTATACAAAGAGCAAAGAAAGATCAATATACAAAGAAAAACAAAGAATTATTAATATACAAAGTAGAGCAAAGAATGATTATTATACAAAGAAGAACAAAGAAAGATTAATTTACAAAGAAGAGCAAAGAAAGATTAATTTACAAAGAAGAGCAAAGAAAGATTAATGTAGAAAGAAGAGCAATTATATACAAAGAAGAACAAAGAAAGATTAATTTACAAAGAAGAGCAAAGAAAGATTAATGTAGAAAGAAGAGCAATTATATACAAAGAAGAGCAAAGAAAAATTAATATAAAAAGAAAAGCAAAGAAAGATTAATATACAAAGAAGAGCGAATAAAGATTAATATACAAAGAAAAGCAAAGAAGGATTAATTTACAAAGAAGAGCAAAGAACTATTAATATACGAAGAAGAGCAAAGAAAGATTAATATACAATGAAGAAACAAAAAAAGATTAATATACAAAGAAGAGTAAAGAAAGATTAATATACAAAGAAAAGCAAAGAAAGATTAATGTCCAAAGAAGAGCAAAGAATCATTAATATACAAAGAAGAGCAAAAATACATTAATATACAAAGAAGAGCAAAGAGAGATTAATATACATTGAAGAGCAAAGAATTATGAATATAGAAAAAGAGAAAAGAATGATTAATATACAAAGAAAAGCAATGAAAGATTAATATACAAAGAAGAGCAAAGGAAGATTACTATACAAATAAGAGCAAAGAAAGATTAATATACAAATAAGAACAAAGAAAGATTAATATACAACGAAGAGCAAAGAAAGATTAATATATAAAGAAGTGCAAAGATAGACTAAGACATAAAGACGAACTGAGAAAGACTAATGCACAAAGACGCTCTAAGGAAGCTTAATATACAAAGAATAACTAAGAAAGGCTTAGACTTAAGGAAGTGCTAAGAAATATTAATATACGAAGAAGAGCTAAGAAAGATTGATATACAAAAAGTGTTTAAAAAAGATTAATCTACAAAGATGAACTAAGAAAGATGAAAATACAAAGAAGAATGAAGAAAGATTAATATACACAGAAAAACTAAGAAATATTAATAAACGAAGAAGAGCGATTAAGCCCTAAAGAAGATCTACGAAAGATTAAGTTATTAAGAAGAGTAAGAAATATTGATATACAAAGAAGATTTCGAACAGACGAACTCTGGAAACCCGTAACATTTATATCAACATAAACAATTTAAAGACCCACACAAAAGCAAAAATTAACATTTTATAAAATCAAAATATGGAAGCAAAACCCTTAATGTCTTCTTCAAATACCAAAAGAAATTGCACAGAAACTGAGCTAGACATTGCTAAGAATGAGAAACGTAAATTACGAAACTGAATCTTATAAAAGCTGCACAAAATGATGCCACTGTTACTGATTATGTCAAAGTAAAAATGATAATACGCAAAAGAATAACGAATGTAGGTTATGTAGGGACAGAGACGAAATTATCATATAAGAACAAACTGAAAAAAAGGAAGAAATACAGAACTCTACATGAATAGATGGGGTAGATGATCCACCGGAAATTGTACAAGAAATTAAAATTTTGCTTTGCTAAAAAATGGTGTATGCAAAAACCAAAAGCTGCCCTTGAAAATGAAATGCATAGACTCATGGATTTTGTGATACAAACATATCACTAAATTCTGGCCTGAAGAATTGATTAACAAAAAGAAAATAACTAGTCAGCTAGTTGATTTTGCTGTTGGACTATAAAAGGAAAATAAAAGAAAGCGAAATGAGAGACAAATACAGAGTGCTGAAAAGCTGTGAAAGATGAAAGCGATGGTAAGACCACTGTAGTCGGTGCGCATGTAACTGTCTCCAAAGATCTGTAAAAGAGACTTGCGGAATCTAAAATCTGGAGGAAGAATCGAAGCAATCCAAACTACATCAATGCTGAGATCAGCTAGATCATTTAGAAGAGCCAGGGAAACCTGAAAGACTTACTGTCACTTAGACTCCTGTGAATGACTACCAGTTAAAACTAGAGTGAAAAACCAACGAGGACTACAATTATAATATGATGTTAAACATTCCTGTTAAGAAACTTGGTTATGTATTTTGCGATCTTTTAAACGATATAACAATTCTTCTTCTTCTTCTTCTTCTTCTTCTTCTTCTTCTTCTTCTTCTTCTTCTTCTTCTTCTTCTTCTTCTTCTTCTTTTATTATTATCATAATCATTATTTGTTGTTGTTGTAGTTATAGTCGTAATAGTAGTAAGAATATTAGCAGTAGAATAAAATGATTATAAATGTTATGATAATTACCTTTCTCTACCAGACTCTGCTGCAAGCTAATTATGATTAATATTTTTAACTTGAAATTAGAAAAGCATTTATAAAGACCCCTCTCCCCCCAGCATGAAATCTTTAAAATTCCTCACGCTCGCCAACTTCCATACATCGTTGTGGAACGAATACAAAATTTCTTTTATTCTTTTACCGCAATTTACTGCGTTATCCTTCCGGGTCATTTGGTAGCAATGATTAAAAATCGAAGTGACTATGATCAAATTCGACTGAAATCCACAAACCAAAAAAAAAAAAAAAAAAAGGAAAAAAGACGGTAAGGAGAAAGAAGAAAAAAGTCTTAATACTTCCCCACACCTTCCTCACCTACCTTCATTTGCTTGCCATTTTTCTCTTCCATTCTTGGCAAAAAGTATGGGTTCTTTGTAGCGTCAGTACCAGGCGTTGAGGTAACTTAGTGCTGTTACACACAGACCGATTTTGTTTCACACATTTCTTCTAACGCAAAATAACTTTTACGCTATTGATGATTTATACTTGAACTAATGTTGCTTAAGTTAACTCTATAGCGAGTGCCCCCGAAAATGCTTGATTTTTGTCCTACGAACTAGATCCACGGTTTGTTACTTAGAATATGAATTATGTATTTATCTGGCGCCACTTCTCTGGGCAGGACGCGAAATAAGGTCATTTTTAACATAGTTGTGTTGGATTAAAAGTCCGTGTTTTCCATTTCATAAAACGGTCAGTGTATGAAACAAAAGAACCCAGTCTATTTTGCTATTTACCATAGCTGGAAGTAGAACCGATTGATTCATGCCTTTCTCAAAAGTGTTATTGCAAAGGGAAACGCGAGCAACTTCGACCAGAATTTGAAATCGTGTCTCAATGTGGATCTCCAAATACGATAACCGTTACGTAACTAAACAAAGCAACGTTTTTACACAATCAGGTTTCCTCTACGTCTTACCCATAAATGATTTATATTTCTTTT
Source organism: Sepioteuthis lessoniana (assembly GCA_963585895.1). Lineage (NCBI taxonomy): Eukaryota > Metazoa > Mollusca > Cephalopoda > Myopsida > Loliginidae > Sepioteuthis > Sepioteuthis lessoniana. The sequence goes on from OY757918.1 coordinate 110,155,358, forward strand.
TTAGATGAAATATTTTAGAGAAAAAAAATCAGGTTTGCATTTTATTGTGTGCATTATTTAAACGAATTCACATTTCTCTCAAATCAACGCTTTTGATTTAGAATTTGAGTAAGTTGCTTTCATGTTCGATTTCCAGGGTGTTACATATGTGAGTAGATATCTGTTGGTCTCAAGCAATGGGGAAAGCTGTCCAAATCCTTGAATTGTTAGATGAAAACCAATCTAAAAAGCAGGGAATAGGTGGTCTGCAATCATTTAAAAAGAAATGAGAGAAACGTCCCTTGAGCGGGAAAAATCGCTTAAATAATTATAACAATGATAATACTATTAAATGGAATGAGATTTGAGAAATGCTAAATGTAAAAATGCGAAATATATCCGTTGAAAATCGAAGATTGAGTTCTGTCAAGTTTAGAATTAATAATGAATTTTGGCAGATTCCAGGGAAACAGTGACTAAAAGATCTAAAGGAAATCTTTGGAATTCAAAGTAAAAATCTTTCTTTTTCGCGCAATGATTTTCATAAATTCTTTCTTAAGGTATGTATATACTACTTTTTCTTTTCGTTTAACAGCAACAACAACAACAACAATAATAATAATAATAATAATAATAATAACGACAGTAATAAGAATATCAAGGAGATGCCCGATCACCACTTCAATTCGTAATAGCGATGATGCCACTCAGTTGTTATATAGTCATCTACATCATCATTCAGCATCACAACGACACAATATCAAAGACAGACGCAGGAATGAAGGACGCATGATAAAGACGCATGAAGGAAGACACGTGAAGGAAAACGCAGGAAGCTTCTTTACAACATATTTACCTCTGACTTTATTGCAAGGGTTCGAAAGGTTAGCATGTGAGAGGATGCTGGAGACCGAACGTAAACTTCATATTTTGACCCCACTGTTATGACCGTCACGTTGTGTCTTTATTGTTCTCCTGATGTTGGGGTCTACTCCATCGGGGCTTTCCGAGGGCCCCCTCGGTCTGGTGTGGCCTTCCCTACCACATCTCGTCTCTAACCCTCTGGGAGTCTGCTGGCAACTGCTTCGGGGGTTTTCCGAGTGCCCCCTCGGTCGGGTGTGGCCTTCCCTACCACATCTCGTCTCTACTGTCTGGAAGTCTGCTGGCAACTGCATCGGGGGTTTCCGAGAACCCCCTCGGTCGGGGGTGGCCTTTCTTACCACATCTGGTCTCTACTGTCTGGAATTCTACTGACAACTGCTCTAGGACCCAAACTCAACTGAGTTAAATAATAACTCAACGCCCACACGATCGCCAACTGGATCTTTGAAATCGAATGTTTAATCGTCATCAAGCGGAAATAACTGTCATGCAGTTCAGAGGTTACTCTCTTCCGGTGCATGACTGTAATGGCAGAATGGGACCTTCACCTTTTCCCATATCATAAGCCTTAATCCGCCCACGCGATCTCTTTCGATTACTGGCCGTTGGAATGTGTCACGTCCTTCCGGTGTATTACCTTGAAATAGCATTTTTAGGCCGGAGCGAGGGGTCAAAATATAACACAGTCACATACTTAGGAAATACTCAGACAGCTACACAATTCATAAATCGCAAGAAAAAATCAGTCTCCTAATGAACATGGACGACTTCAAACTTATTCCGAAAAAGAAAAAGAATTGGTGACCTTGATATTGGCAGTGAGAATATAAGGTCAGGATAGGGATTGAATTTGGCAGAGAAAAATATGCCATGCTAATAATGAGAAACAGAAAACGACAAAAGACTGAAGGAATAGTACTACCAAATCAAGAAAAATCAGAACGCTCAGCAAAAAGGAGAAATACAAGTACTTGGGAATATTTGAAGTGGACACCATCATACAAGTAGACATAAAAGAAAAAAACTAAAAAAAAGTATCTCAAGAGAAAAAGGAAACTACTCAAAACCAACTTATATAGCAGAAATCTAATCAAAGGTTCCCTCCTTTGTAAGATAATCGAAACCATTCATGCAGTGGACCAGCGAAGAACTTTAACAAAGGGACCCGAGAACAAGAAAACTTATGACAATGCATAAGGCCGAAAGATGAAATTATGTGTCCAGAAAAAAAAGAGGAAGAGAACTCGCCAGGATTACAGATAGCGTCGATCCATTGATACAAGGACTCGAAGACTACCCATAAAAAAGCAAAGAAAGACTAATTACTGGGATCAGAAGCAAAACAGACAACACAAGGATCAACAGAACAACAATACCTAGAAAAAAAAGGTGAGAAGAAAAACAACTGTATGGATAGTTCAAGCAACAAACAAGCAAAATCTCTCATGAAAAGATTTTTACACTGTTAAGAAAGGGAAACCTTAAGAGAGAAACTAAATCTCTTCTAATAACTGCACAAAACAATGCCATAAGGACCAACTATGTTAAAGCAAAAAATAGATAAGACGCAACAAAATATCAAATTTAGATTATGAAGTGATAGAGACGAAATAATCTATCTCATAATAAGCAATGCAGCAAATTAGCGTAAAAAAAGAATAAGAGTATACACGATCGAATGGGGAAGGTGATCCACTTGCATTTGAGCAAGAAATTTAAATTTGAACATACGAAATACTGGTATATTCACCAGCCAATCTGCTCAAATTACTCCGGGATTTTGAATTACCAACGGATTACCTAATCTTGGCTAGATGACAAGACCTAGTGATAATCAAGAAAAAAGAAAAAAGAGAGAACTTGGCGAATAGTAGATTTTGCCGTTCCAGCTGACAACAGGGTAAAACTGAAAAAAAAAGAGAAAACAGAGATAAATATCAAGACCTTGCAAGAGAACTGAAAAAAACTTTGTAATATCAGAGTGACAGTGATACCAATTGTAATTGGTGCGTTCGGTACAGTCACAAAAGGATTGGTACTGGGACTGGAGAACATGGAAATAAGAAGACGAATGGAGACCATCGAAACTACAGCATAATTAAGATTGGCCAGAATATCGAGAAGATTCCTGGACACTTTTAGAAATTTGCTGTCCCTCAAACCCCAGAGGAAAATCATCAGTTAACGCTGACCCACTGGTGTGACAAATCCTTAAAGGAGTAATAATAATAATTAACAGAAAAAAAAAAACAAAAACGAAAAACTAGAAAACATAAATGGGAAGAGGAAAAAGAGTATGGATACTTCAAGCAAATACCTAAGGGAGATTTCAGAGAGAAGATTAGAATGTGGCTGAGAAATGGAAACATCAAGAAAGAAACTTAATTTATTTTGTTAGTCATTATAATCAATCATATTAAAGCGAAAATGAAAAATATGCTACAGAATAGCAATGAAAATTGTGCAAGAGATTAAAACTTGGGAATATTGCCAAATGATATATGCACAAAGCAAAATCTGTCCAAGAGAATGAGACGCATAGAATATTCTCAGAGATTTTGAGATACAAACGGTTCTAATAATCTTTGACAGAAGACTAAATTTAAAGATAATTAACACAGAAAAAAGAATTTGTCATCTAGTGGGTGTTGCTGTTCTGGAAGATCACAGAATAAAAATGAAGGAAAGCGAATACACAGAAGAATACTTAGAACAGGGAACTAAAAATAAGGAAAAAAAAGCTGTATAACATGAGGGTAATGATGTTAACAATTATAGTTAGCGCGCCTGGAATTGTCCCCTGAACCATAGAAAAGAAAAAAGAATTGGAGATCAGAAGAATCGTAATCATACAGACCACAGAATTGCTAAGACCTTGGAAGACTTGCTGTGACTTAAATTCAAGGGAAAAACCATTCCAAACCAAACCAAACCTCTATCGTTTTGTGACAATTGCTTAAATTTCAAAGATGAGGTTCAGGTTTCTTTGTTTAATGGCATATCAACCTTTGTAGGTCATTTAATGCCAAAGCTATTCTCCTCGAAGAACAGTAGTGGTACTATTTAACCCATAGCTGGGAGGATAAGGGGGTTCATACATTTTCTAAGGGTATTTGTTCGAAAGTGAACGTAATAGCGCGACTGGAGTTCGAACTCGCATACTACGATTCCGCAGTCCATCGCTTTAACCATTACGCCACGAGGACACCCCCTTCAAAAATGAGAAATAATTAATCGCAATACTTACCCATATTACATAAGGGACGCAAGATAGTCATTATGAAAATAGAAGACGTAGAGTTATTATCATTATTATTATTGAAGTTTAGGATATTCATTTGTACTTAAATGACGTTTTATTTGTTTCGTATTTTATTTACTAAGTTACTGCCTTGTTTACACAAAACATGGCGTACGGAAGACTATTTCAGATTCGTGGGAAAAACACTTAAAGATGAATAAATACTTCGAATAAATATTCAATTTCATTATTTCCCTAACTTATCTGGGAATTATTAACCTAAATTTAAAAAATAATTTCTAAGCATTTTTAAGCCAGTCGGCTGTTGATTGAAAATGGATTCATTTTATAGTGACTTGACATAACGATTACGAAGATAGTGGGTTATCGATGCTGTGCTTAATACGAACACATCTTTACAGTGACTCTTGGACATAAGAAGGATGTGATACAGATCCCACACAAAAATCTCTCAGAGTCTCATCTCCTAGAATAGTGAAAAATGTTTTACGGCGTGACGCAAACAATTTCAGAAAGTTTCATTTAAATTGGTGGAGCCTTACCTCGATGGACGAAAAGATGTTTGATTAATTACGATTATATACGGAGGTATTTGGATCCATGTCCTCATCTTGGCTGTCTAGACGCTCTTCCCACCGCATTTCCTTGAAAGTTATCAGAGACACCCAAAATATGATATCACCATCAAGTTACACTGAATGCACGGATTTCCCTGACTCTTTTTCACCATCCGTTTTTATTGTCCTGGTAGGTCTTCAGAGCTGACGTATAAATGTCCTTGCTGGTCAACCAACTCTGTGTAGGAGCATATACGAGAGCGTCGATTTTAAGTTTGCCAGCAATGTCTAGAATTTTTTGTTCGTCTTACTTGGATGGTTTGTGAGATAGAAGGTAAGTGGCCGTACAGTTGATGTTTTGTGTGATGTTGCGTCCAGGATTTATTCAAAACAGCTTACAGCATTCCGGAGTAGTTCCCATCTATTTTTTTCCGTATGCGTTTCGTTAGCATCTAGGTGGTGCAGCTATACAGTAGTATGGACACAGCCACAGCTTTGAAGAAATCCCGTTTTATTTTTTCAGAGAGATCAGCTTTCAATATGATCAATAACCTGTCAATAGCATTCCACAATCACGCTACGTCTATATCGATATCACTTGCAGTAGAAAAGATATTGCTGTCGTGGAATGTGTACTGGTCTACTGATTTCAAAGGCTTAAAGTGAAGATGGCACCATCTTGTTTAAAACATATGAACTCTGTTTTATTTTGATTCATTTTAGGCCTGTGTCTTCCGCTGTGAGAATTCGGCTTGAGCAGGGGTTTTTACGAGAAGTGCTTGATCATTTGTGCAATTCACGTCTGTCATGGTTTCTGCCGGATATCGCCTACTTCATGTCTTTTTTCGTGTGAAGCCCATTTTCTTTTATTAGAATGGTTGACGTTCGAAATTCGTAATCTCGGCAGAGAGGAAAATATAACAAAGAGATATTCAAAAGACAAATAAAGGGAGATGCATATGTGTGTGTATGTGTCTACCATTGTCTGTGTGTGTGTAAGTATGTGTAAGTGTGCGTTAGAGAGAGAGAGAGAGAGAGAGAGAGAGAGAGAGAGAGAGAGAGAGAGAGACAGAGAGAAAACGTGTGTTTGTGGGGGAAAGGA
>OY757918.1:110163639-110221139 GCA_963585895.1 Sepioteuthis lessoniana
TAAGTTTTGGAAGAAAAAATGTAAGTACTTGATATCCAAGCGATAGAGTTGAATAAAATACTAAAAGTAAACTTCATATATTGCACTCTCTTCACTGTAACTCAGTTTTTATGTGGCTTCACAAACATTAGATAATGCTTGACGCTTGGGTAATTGTCAAACCGGAAACTGAAAAGGTAAGGATAGAAAGGAAACGTCGGAGGAACAAAAGAGGAGAGGAAAGAGGAACTGAATAGAGTAGTCTTAACAAGCTATGGTTTCTTTGTTAAATGGCATATCAACCTTTGATGCTTATTTAATGCTAAATCTATCCTAGTAGAAGGGTGGTAGTGGTACTATTAAACACATACTTGATGGGGATAGACAAGGGGTTCAAACATTTCCCAAAAGCATTTCTCTGACAGTAAACCTAATTGCGCGAATGGAGTTCGAAATTGCTTATTATGATATTACAGTCCGGCACGTTAACTACAACACCATAGTGACACTCTCCAATGAATTAGTTTGGTTTGGTTTTGTGGCATATCGACCACTGAGCTCGTTTTTTGCACCCAGTTAGATAGTTTCACTTAATTCCAAACAATTCAGTTTAACATTAGTACAGTCTTATTTACACACAGTCATTAGTTTAAATATAGTTGTTTTTGTTTACACATAGTTGAATGTAAAAGCAGTTCTATTTCAAACAATTCCGTTTAGCATGTCAACAAAATTAAATGGTTCTAAGTATTGCTATGTATTACTAACATTTCAGTTAAGCATCGGTCATTTGTTTACACAGTTAAACGTAAAAACAGTTAATTTCAAACAATTCAGTTTAGGGTAATTACACTGTTTAGTTCTATTTGACCCATAGATAGGACCCTAGTTAGTATTCGTCCAGAAATCCTTGGTTGAATGTATATACATATAGATAGAATTTGGCGTTAAATAACCTACAAAGTTTGATACGCCATAAAACCCAAACAAACAAACAAGCAAACAGGACCCTATCAGGTGCTACAACTCTGGGACAGAGTGGACATGGGAGCAGTAGCAATGAAGGGGTACTCCGCATTCCCCAAACTCCAGCATCACTGAAACCTCATCATCAGATTGTTGAGTGTCATATACAGGACACTCTTTGGGGAAGTCTTACCCCTCTGCAGAGATGCAGTCAGTGTATTCTGCAGCCCCCACCAGTTTACTGGACTAACCTCCAAAGGAATATAAATGAATATGCACAAGATCCCTTATGAAAACGTTATTATGAGGGGGTGGAGAAAGCACTTAGAAAAAAATGAAATCAATTAGAGGCAGTGAATAGAATAGCCGTGAGTTGTTGAATAGAAGTGAATTCTTTGTAAGATGTAAGCTTCGGCTATAGATTTTCGAGTCACATTTGTCTACAAAAAGATGGAATGACAATTAAATGTGGCAAATGAATAGAGAACTATTAGGACATGATTTATAACAGGAGTATGAATATTTAGATGGACAGATGGTAAATTAGAAGTCTTAGGCCGAAGAATGCATTCATTGAATTTCATCTTGGCATGAGAGAGAGAGAGACAGACAGACAGACAGAGAAGAATTTCATGTACCGCTGGAAAACACACACGAATGGATTTTACCGCCTCTCAACTGTTATTGGGAAGAAGAAGTTGTTTCAATGAAACTTTCGACATAATCAAGAAAATATTCTTGAGGTTTTCTCACAACCAGCATCTAAGGTGTTGGTATTTTATCAGCTTCTAGCACTGTACAACATATCTATTGTATTCAGCAAAATTCGAACTTACGCTAGCAGTAATGAGTTGCAATACTAGATCGTTAATTGTTATGCCACAGCCAGCTACCTTAAAATATTTACTTAGCCTTGTTTAGTTTGACACAAGATCAACATAATTGGGTAGCCAGTGAATTTCTAAGCCAATCAGCTATCACCTATCAACTATGAACTTAACTTGATGGGTGCCAAAATATTTATCTGTTGAATTTAGTTCAGTTAGACGTATGACCACAAGTGAAAATGTTTCCCAAACACATCCACACAGAATATGATACAAAGTCAATTTTTAAGCAAAGTAAAGCTGGTTTGAGTTCATAGTTTTTTTCCGCCTCGACCGGTTGCTTAACAAATGTAGGCCATCAACAGCTAAATCAACTCACTACAGTAGTAATCTTTTGCGAGCAAGATTGCTAACTTCTACACATCAGCAAAAGCGCCTGTCTAAACTTCTTTTTCACTACTGAATGTTTGTTGGGCCATAAACTTAGAGAGTCATCAAATTTTGAGCCATTGCTGGAAGCCATAAAAAGAAAGTCATAAGATATAAAATACGGCCAGCGGTTGGATAGATAAAAGCCTAATAATGTTCGTGAGGATTTGTCTACTCTAAATTCCGGTTTTCATTGTCGACAGGACACGTATTTTATCGTGTTAACGTCTTCACAGTAATACCCGCCAAGGATTTTCGTCTTTTCTTCCGGAAGAGACGTTAGTGAATAAGTCACGAGGTGTTTGAAAACTGATGCTTCCATTTGGCTCAGAGCAAATAACTCTCGTTTAGTCGTTTCAGAATCGCTCATGAATGTGCGAAATAGAAAAAATTGAAAGAAACACACATCTCTTATTGTATTTTATGCTGAATTTTATAGCTTTCTTTTGTCTCTAAATTGACAAATATACGTTTGGGTGCAATACCTTTCGGCGGTTTGAAAGACGTGCAAAATGTAACCAGTTCGAAAAGAGTAAAATCTATATATTACAAAAATTCTTTCTGTTTCTTATTCTTCCCCTCCCTACTTCTCTCTCTTTCTCTCTCTCTCTCTCTCTCTCTCTCTCTCTCTCCCTCTCTCTATTGGTGGTCCAAAAGTGCATATTCTGGGGTCCAAAAGTAGGTGGACAGTTAGTGGAAAAGGTTTGTTGTTTATTTATATTATCAATTATTTGTGTTATTTATCATATATATTATTATAATGGTGTTCATTATAACATTGCACGATTGTACACAATGAAATCAACTTATCAATGTAATAATTGGATTAGTAAAAATAATTGTATATGAAATCTCAAAATAAATGTTATCATTTACTGTCAACCTACTTTTGGATTGTCCTGTAAATTTATATATGAATATAAATGAAGTTTCGATGCGAGATCTCATTGCGTTAGAAACACAATTAAATTTTTTTTTCTTATTTCTTTTACCTTTTTATCTTCGCTTTTTATCACTTTCTTTCTTTCTTTCTTTCTTCTTCTTTCTTTCTTTCTTCGCAAAAATTATTTCATCCAAAATATTAATCTTTTTATGTATAATTTTCCTCTTCTGTTATGAACATTGACACATTTTATTACAAATGTTTTTTTTTTAATTTTACGCGCGTGCGCGCACAAACATACACGTGTACGCACGTACAATCACATGACTATATATTTAAAAATCTAAACGATTTCGTCTTTGTAGTATTAATAAAATTAACTTTTATTGAAAATATAAACAGTGTCGGAATAAATATAAAGGGAATTGCATTGATACATTTAAAAGAAAGCAACCTGTTCTAGAAAATAACACACATAAAATCTTATGAAACTTTGACATCCATACGGATCAACTAATCTCGGCCAGAAGACCAGACCTAATAATAATCAACAAAAGGAAGAGAACTTGCGAAATTGTCGACTTTGCTGTCCCGGCTGACCACAAAATAAAACTAAAAGAATGTAAAAAGAAGGATAAGTACCTCTCCTGACAGCCAACGTGGGAGACCTGATAGTCATCCAGTGAATATTGGTTGTTTTGAAGTACACAAATGGCGATTTAAGGGACCAAACCAACTAGAGACGTAAACAAAAAACATGGACGAGGGAAGACAACCAACATGAACTACACTGCTATTTTAGGAGCAACCCTACGCAAAGAGGATATAGGAAAATAATGATATAGATCAAGAATGTGCTAGTTATCAGACAAGTCAAAGATTTGCTTATCAATAATAAAGAATGATTTGTTTTCTGACCTTGAAATACTAGAAATACAGCAGAAAATGAATAATGTTCAAGCCCCTGACACATCAAATATTTACAAACAAAAACAGTCCAACCGAAATGAACCGCCAACTTCTGAAAATGGAAACACCACAAAACCAAATAACGCACTACAAACATTAACACAAGAACAAAAGGTAAATCTAGAAAATTTAAAGAGAATTATGAACAGTGAAAAGACTACCTTACCATCATTAAGAAACATAGAATGGGGAACAGTTAACACGGAAACGAATAAAATAAATCAAGTACTACCTTATATATCAACGAAGAATATAACCGAATTAGATGAATTAATCTATACCGGAGCAAAATTAGTTCGTGAGAAAAATGGGATCCCTTCAAAAACACGAAGAAAACATCAAAACGAGGATGGAAAATTCGATTGGAAACGCAGATAAAAATCAACAAAAACAAGTCAAAATGATAAAACAAAGGAAAGACGACGGAATATGGAGGAAGAAAAATGAAAAGGCAACACAAGAAAAAATAACAATACAACTCGAAGAAATAAACCAGAAAATACTGGTGAAAAAAGGAAGATAAAAGCGATACCGACAAAGGGTAAAACAATAAAGAAAAAAATGGACATTCCAAAACAATGAAAAAAAAATTCTATCAAAAACTGGGAGGAGTTGACACGAAAACATACCAACAACTGGATGCAAAAGAAACCAAACGATTTTGGACTAAAGTATGGCAAACAAAATAACATAATGAAAAGGCTGAATGGATAAACAATATGACTAGAGAATTAGAAGGGCTCGAAGAAGGCCCGAAAGCGGAAATACACATCGATTTACTCAAAACAACACTAAAAACATATCAAAATGGAAAACACCAATCCATGATGGAATACATGGATTCCGGTTCAAGAAATTCACCTCCATTCACGACAGAATAGCTCTAGAAATGAACAGATGTCTATAAAGAGCACACGTACCAAATTGGATGACCAAAGGAAAGACCCCATTGATCCAGAAGGAGCCAAGCAAAGAAACCGTCCCAAACAACTACAGACCCATAACCTGCCTACCGATGACGTGAAAAATATTAACAGCACAAATAAAGGAAGAGATTTACTACTCGCTAACAAGCCATGGATTGTTCCCTGACAAACAGAAAGGATGCTGCAAACTATCCAGAGGCACAGCGGAATTATCTACTTAGATCAACACATCCTAAATGAGAACAAGACAAGACGGAAAAATTTAGCTATGGTCTGGATTGACTACAAAAAGGCATATGATATGGTTACAAAAAGCTGGATAATACACTGCCTCAAAATGTACAAAATATCATAGGAAGTCATAAACTTCATTGAAAAGACCATGCACACCTGGAGAGTGGACCTGACAGCAGGAGGAAGAAGCATAGCTGAAGCAAAGATTCAAAGAAGTATATTTCAAGGAGATGTACTATCATTGGTACTATTCATAATTGCCATGATGCCACTTAACCACATACTCAGAAAATGCACAGCTGGATACAAACTTAGTATATCGCAGGAAAAGATCAATCACCTAATGTACATGGATGACATCAAACTATTCGCAAAAAATGAAGAAGAACTGGAAACTTTAATACATACAGTAAGAATATACAGTCAGGACATAGGAATGGAATCTGGCATAGAAAAATGTGCTTTGTTAGGAAGGAAAAATGGCAAACGATATTTAACTGACGGAACGGAACTACCAAATCAAGACAAGATTAGAACTTTCGGAGAAAACGAAACGTACAAATACTTAGGCATCTTGGAGTCTGAAACCATCAAACAAGCGGAGATGAAAGAAAAAGATAAAAAAGAATATCTCAGGAGAACAAGGAAGCTACTCGAGACAAAACTATCAAGCAGGAACCTTATCAAAGGAATAAATACCTGAGCTTCGGGACACTTTTTGAAGTGGGCTGGAGAAGAACTTAAGCAAATGGACCCAAAAACAAGAAAAAATAATGGCTATGCATTAGGCATTACATCTCAGAGACGACGTTGACAGACTATATGTATCTAGAAAAGAGGGAGGAAGGGAACTTGCCAGCATTGAAGACAGCGTTGCCGCATCGATACAACGATTCAAGGACTACATAAAAAAGTACGTATGAGGACTGATTACAGCCATCAAAAACGATACTGACAACACGATGGACAACAGAATGACAACTAGGAAACCAAAAATGGGAAGAAAAATCAACTTTATGGGCGTTTTAAACAACTAATAAACAACATCTCACGTTAGAAAAACCTGAACGTGTCTTAGAAAAGGAAATTTTAAGAGAGAAACAGAATCTCATCAAACGACAGCACAAAACAACGCCAAAAAAAACCCAATCATATCAAAGCGAAAATAGATAAGACGTAACAAAATAGCAAATGTAGGCTATGAGGTGATAGAGAGAAAACGATCAGTCTCATAATAAGCGAATACAGTAAATCAGCACAGAAGGAATATAAGACTAGACTTGACTGGGTGAACAAAGTTATCCACTTGGAGATGTGCAAGAAATTTGAATTTGACCAAACGAATAAATGGTATATGCACAAACCAGAATCTGTCATAGAAAATGACACACATAAAATCATATAAATCAACTACAAAAAAGAGAGTATAAGCAATATAGTGAACTTTGCTATCCCGACTGACCACAAAATAAAACTGAAAAAAATGTGAAAAAAAAAGGACATTGCTAGGGAATTTAAAAAACTATGGAACATGAAGGTGGCAATTATACCAATTGTGATTGGTGCTCTTGGTACAGTAACTAAAGGATTATTAAAGGGACTGGAGGACTTGAAAGTTGGAGGACGAGTGGAGACCATCCAAACAACAGCATTATTAAGAACGGCCAGAAAACTTGAGTGAAAACTTGAGTGAAAAACCATCAGCTAAAACTGATGTAAAGAACTCTTAATGGAATAATAATAATAATAATAATAATAATAATAATAATAATAATAATAATAATTGGGAAGTAGAGACACGAAAACATACCAACAACCAAATATAAAAGAAACCGAAGGATTTTGGACTAAAATATGGCAACCAAAGAAACATAACGAAAACGCTGAATGGATAAACAATATCACAAGAGAACTAGAGGGACTTGAAGAAGGCCCCGAAATGGAAATACACGTCAACTTACTCAGAACAACACTAAAAAGAATATCAAACTGGAAAGCGCCAGGCCATGATGGAATACATGAATTCTGGTTCAAGAAATTCACCTCCATTCACGGCAGACTAGCACTAGAAATGAACAGATGCTTACAAGACGCCCAAGTACCTGAATGGATGACGAAAGGAAAGACTACATTAATCCAAAAGGACCCTAGCAAAGGAACTGCTCCAAACAATTACGGACCCATAACATGCCTACCAATGATGTGGAAAATATTAACAGCACAAATAAGGGAAAAGATCTACTATTCGCTGACAAGCCGCGGATTGTTCCCTGACGAACAGAAAGGATGCCGCAAAGGATCCAGAGGCACAGCGGAATTACTATTCATAGATCAACCATCCTAAATGAGAGCAAGACAAGACGGAAAAATATAGCAATGGCCTGGATTGACTACAAAAAGGCATATGATATGCTCCCACAAAGCTTGATACTACACTGTCTCAAAATGTACAAAATATCACATGAAGTCATAAACTTCATCGAACAGACCATGAAAACCTGGAGAGTGGACCTGACAGCAGGAGGAAGAAACATAGCTGAAACAAAGATCCAAAGAGGCATTTTCCAAGGAGATACACTATCATCCTAACTATTCATAATAGCCACGATGCCACTGAACCACATTCTCAGAAAATGTGCTGCCGGATACACACTCAGCAAAACACAAGAGAAGATCAACCACCTAATGTACATGGATGACATAAAATTATTTGCAAAAAATGAAAAAGAATTGGAAACTCTCATACATGCCGTTAGAATATACAGCCAGGACATAGGAATGGAATTTGGCATAGAAAAATGTACCACACTCGTCATGAAAAGTGGCAAACGACATATGACTGACGGAACGGAACTACCAAATCAAGACAGAATTAGAACACTCGAAGAAAAGGAAACCTACAAATACTTGGGATTTTGAATTTTACTATTACTGTACATTGACCTTATAACTACCTTCTCACATAATTTTAATGATAATTTGCGCGAAAAAAAAAAAGAATAAAAATTTGATTAAACACCGAATATTAAAATTTTTTCGTTCGAAATTGAGCAAGTACTGGTACACTGTCCAGACGAAGAGAGATCGATTCTGTGATATTATTATTATGAAAGTGACCAAAAAGTCATTAAAATAAATATCATCATCATCATATCGCGCTGGTAGCACGGATATCCCTGACCCTCTCTCGCCACTCCTCCCTATCGTTCATCGTCCTAGGTAGGTCTTCAGGACAACATCCCGTATCCTCACATAGCTGCTGAATGTACGTTCGTGCTGGTCGTCCTGTTTTGCGCGGCCATGTGTGGGGATCCATAAGAGTACATCTCTTATGAGTTCATCTCTGCTTCTCCAGCAGTGTCCTGCATGTCTGGTTCGTCTAACTTGAATAGTTTGCGTGATAGGGGGCAGGTGGCCGTACAGTTGGTGTCTTGTGGGGTGTTGTTGCCAGGACTTGTTCAGGATTGCACGCAGCATTCTTGTGTAATTGCCATCTAGCTTCTTCTCCAGCCGTTTTATTAGCGTCCATGTAGTGCATCCATATAGCAGTATCGATGTGACCGCTGCCTGGAAGAAACTGCGTTTCATTTTATCGGTTAGGTCTGATTTCCATATAATCGATAGCCTATGGATAGCTGTCCATGCTTTCGTTAACCTCGTTTCGATGTCCTTTTCGGTTGATTCGACGCTGCTTCCTAGGTACGTGAATTTGTCTACTAGTTTAAGAGGGGTTCTTTCTAGAGTGGAGATGTCCCCCGTTTGGTTATAGCACATATATTCCGTTTTGTGTGCATTAACATAGAGGCCTATGCTTGCTGCTGCTCGTTCCATACTATGCAGAAGTGTTTCAGCTTGGTCAGGCGTATTTGCCAGTATCGCTATGTCATCGGCGTAGTCGGCGTCGGTAATTGTTGTTGCGGGGTACCTTCTGCTTCTTTTCTTCGTCAGTTCGAAGCCATTCTCTTTGATTTTGTCAATCGATGTTCTAAGTACGTAGTCTAGACAAATGATAAAGAGGTACGGGGCCAGCGTGTCCCCTTGTAGTACTCCTGCTACAATGTCAAAGTATTCTGTGTCTCCATCCGGTGATAGTACTTTTACTTTAGTGTTTCTATAGAGAATCGTTATTGCCGCTACGGTTTCTTTAGGTATGCCGTACGCTAATAGGATTTGTTCCATCTTTCCTCTGTGAATGGAATCGAAAGCCTTGGTAAAGTCGACAAATATTAATGTCGCTTGTATGTTCTTTGCCCGTACACCTTCAAGGATTCTGCGGATGGTTAATATTTGTGAGGTCATGGATCTATTTCTTCGGAAGCCATTTTGTTTTTTTCTAAGTATGTTGTCGATTTTGGGTTCTATTCGGTTTCGTAGTAGGGCATTGTAGATTTTGGCAGCTATGGATGTAAGTGTTATGCGTCGGTAGTTTTTGGCTAATCCGAGGTCCCCCTTTTTAGGGAAGGGGAGTATGCATCCTTTCATCCATCTATCTATCGGATTTTGATTGTATACTGCGTTGCAGTGGCGGAGCAGTATGTCGTCGAATTGTCTGGTCTTCCATACTTCCGGGGGAATTTCGTCCAGCCCTGCAGCTTTCCTATTTTTAATTTTTCTGAGAACCGAGTCGAGTTCTTCTTGTGTGAACAGTCCTAGTTTAATGTCTAATTGTTTGCTAATTATTCTGGTAATTGGTTCATGTGTTATTTTTGGTGGGTTTCCAAGTAAGTTTTCGAAGGGCTGTTTCCACAGTTTTATTCTTTCTTGTTGGTTTGCTGCTTTAAGTTTTGCTTTGGCTGTGTTCTTTCTTCTGCTCACTTCGTTTATTGTTTGCCAGGCTATTCTAGATTGTCTATCTTCCACCGAGTCTCTAATCTTATCTATCTGATTTTGAATGTATTCTGTCTGTTCCTTTATATATATGCCTGCTAATTGATATTGTGCCGTTTTTAGTTTTAAGGCATTTGTGTTTGTTGGGTTTTTTCGATACTTTTTGGAGGCTGTTTTCACTAGTGCACGTTTTTCTCTCACCGCTAAAGTTTCCCATGGGACTCTATATTTAGTTTTAATTTTTGTTGGAATGTATTTTGCTGCTGCCTCGAGGTGTGCATTGACGAAATTTTCATATTCGTCGTTTGGTGTACTTTTTTCCGTTTTTTCTTGTAGTGTTTCGAATCTGTTTCTTAATTCTAATACGTATTTATCTCTTATATCTTTGTTGTTCAATAGGGCCCAGTACGAAAAAACGCCAAACGAACAGCGACCACCAAAATAAATATAAGTAATAATAAATGAAATTATATCCAAATCTGACTTTGAATAATATGCCGATATATATATATATATATATATATATATATATATACCTTGTGCTATACATATTCTCTGACGAAAGCATCAAGCTGGAAACATGAACACATATATATATATATTTTTTTTTTTTGTGCGATGAATTGCGAGGCATACTCCACTTTCGAGGGTGTGTCCTCCGATCATCGAATAGTCACGGCCAAAATACGTCTAAGCCTACGAAAAAACGCCACACGAACAGTGACAACTAAGCGCTATGACTGGGCCCTACTTAACAACAGAGACATTAGAGACAAATATGCATTAGAATTAAGAAACAGATTCGAAACACTACAAGAGAAGACAGAAAAATTACCCCAAATGACGAATATGAAAACTTTGTTGAAGCACACCTAGAGGCGGCATCAAAGTGTATCCCAACAAAACCTAGAACTAAATATAGAGTCCCTTGGGAAACGTCAGAGGTTAGAGAAAAACGTGCACTCGTGAAAACTGCCTCCAAAAGCTATAGGAAGAACCCAACAAACACAAATGCCCGAAAACTAGAAAAAGCACAATATCAATTAGCAGGAATATATATAAAAGAACAGGCAGAATACATACAAAATCAGATAGATAAGATTAGAGACTCGGTAGAAGATAGACAATCCAGGATAGCCTGGCAAACAATAAACGAAGTAAGTAGAAGGAAGAGCACAGCCAAAGCAAAATTGAAAGCTGCAAGCCAACAAGAAAGATTAAAACTGTGGGAACAGCATTTCAAAAATCTACTAGGAAGCCCACCGAAAATAACGGATGAACCGATCACCAGAATTATCAGTAAGCAATTAGACATTAAACTAGGGCCTTTCACCAAAGAAGAACTCGACTCGGTTCTTAAAAAAATTAAAAATAGGAAAGCTGCAGGGCTAGACGAGATCCTCCAGAAGTGTGGAAGACTAGACAATTCGACGATATACAGCTCCGGCAATGCAACGCTATCTATAGTCAAAATAGGATAGAAAGATGGATGAAGGGATGCGTCCTTCCTTTCCCTAAAAAAGGCGACCTCGGATTAGCCAAGAACTACCGAGGGATAACACTTACATCCATAGCAGCCAAAATCTACAATGCCCTACTACGAAACCGCATAGAACCCAAAATAGACAACATCCTTAGGAAAAACCAAAATGGCTTCCGGAGAAATAGATCCACAACCTCACAAATATTGACCATCCGTAGAATCCTTGAAGGCGTTCGGGCAAAAAACCTTCAGGCGACATTACTATTTGTTGACTTTACCAAGGCCTTCGATTCCATCCACAGAGGGAAAATGGAACTAATCCTACTAGCATACGGCCTACCTAAAGAAACCGTAGCAGCAATAATGATCCTCTACAAAAACACAAAAGTGAAAGTACGTTCACCAGATGGAGACACAGATTACTTCGACATTGTTGCAGGAGTACTACAAGGAGACACGCTAGCCCCATACCTCTTTATCATCTGTCTAGACTACGTGCATAGAGCTTTGATCGACAAAATCAGAGAAAATGGCTTCGAGCTGACTAAGAAAAGAAGCAAAAGGTACCCCGCAAAAACAATCACAGACGCCGACTATGCTGATGACTTAGCGTTACTGGCGAATTCGACTAATCAAGCAGAGACGCTACTGCATAGTTTGGAACGAGCTGCAGCAGGCATTGGCCTCCATGTCAATGCGCACAAAACTGAATATATGTGTTACAACCAAACGGGCAACATTACCGCTCTAGTCGGAGCCTCTCTGAGGCTAGTGGACAAATTCACCTACCTAAGAAGTAGCGTCTTATCAACAGAAAACGACATCGACACACAGCTGACGAAAGCATGGACGGCTATAGATAGGCTCTCAATAATATGGAAATCAGACCTGACAGATGAACTGAAGCGCAGTTTCTTCCAGGCAGCGGTTGTATCGATACTGCTATATGGATGCACTACATGGACGCTAACCAAACGGCTGGAGAAGAAACTTGACGGCAACTACACAAGAATGTTGAGAGCAATATTGAACAATTCCTGGCGACAGCACCCCACGAGACGCCAACTGTACGGCCACCTGCCTCCCATCACGAAAACTATGCAGGTCAGACGAGCCAGACACGCCGGACACTGCTGGAGAAGCAAAGACGAGCTCGTAAGTGACGTACTACTATGAACCCCCACATATGGCAAAGCAAAAGCAGGACGACCAGCCCGAACTTACATACAGCAGCTATGTGGGGACACAGGATGTAACCCAGAAGACCTGCCTGAGGCAATGAACGATAGGGAAAAGTGGCGAGAGATGGTCAAGGATATCCGTGCTGGCGGCACGACATGATGATGATGATGATGATATATATATATATATATATATATATACAAATGGATGCAAACATACATAGATATGTGTATATATATACAGACAAAACTTATTTATAAACAATAGCACCAGTAAATTTTAAACCACAGTACCACACATACACGGACAAATCTCCAAGACACACACTCTCTCTTGCACACACACAGAGGAAAAATAACTGTTAGTGAAGTCCAAAACCACCCGACACACACACACACACACGTACACACACACAATGACAAAAACATATCAAATATCAATGAGGAGTAAAGAAGACGAAGGTATACACAGTCTAAGAAAAAGAGAGAATGACCTCTATATAAACCCATAACCAAGTGAAAATCATTCAAACTGCAAACACGAGTGAATACTTATTCTTATTGAATACTCCCCACCCACTAAAAAGGCCTGGAGCTATATATGTTCTGGTAACATGCACGTATAGAAGATCAAAATAAATGAATAAATTCTAAAAAAATACAAATCTCTTCGTGGGCCTGCTCATTTTAGAATATGTTCATTCTCTCGTAGGACCTACAAAAAAAAATCAGATATATAGATATAGATATATAGATATAGATATATAGATATTGTCTACAAGGAAGTTAATGTCAAACAAGGTTTCATAAACATTTAGTTTTTTCTACGGCAAATATAATAGCGGTTTAGTATTTCCAGTGGAACATTATACAATCAAAACAGATGCGATTAGGTATTATTTAACTCCAATTTCTTCAGCGCTGAAAAATCTCTAACGAATAATAAAATTGTAACATTTCGGTAATCAAAAGTAAAATTGTATAAATAAAGGGCGTGTCTACATATTCAAAGTTTTCGATCCAGGGTTTCAATTTCTTTAGAATAAGGAATAGTACTTTATAATATCCACTGAAGTTTTCGATTCGAGAAATATCTAAAAGAAACACACACACACACATACACACATATACATATTTACCAACCCCTCCGCTCGTGCGGGATATGACACAAGGTCAATTTTTAAGCGAAGTTTAACAGATTTGAATTCAGAGTTTTCCTTCTCTTAGACTAGTTGCCTCACCAAGGCTGAAGAACCTAGTCTGCCCTACTATTTACCCATAGCTGGAGGGAGAATGATTGGATTCATACATTTCCCAAGGGTATTAGTGCTATGAGAAATGCAATCAGTCTCGTCCAGGATTTGAACTCGTGTCGCGCGCGCGCGCACACACACACACACACACACATATATATATATATATATATATATATATATATATATACCAGTTCATTGGTCAAGAGGTTAGAGTGTTTGCCAAGAGTCCGGGAGACCTGGGTTCAATCCCCGGTCGCGTCATAACAAACACTTTAAAAATAGTACTTGATACCGTCTTGCTTAACACTCAGCAATATAAAGTACATATCAAGGGTAAAGTGGAGCAATCCAGTGAAAGAAGTAGTGCTCTCCCCTACACCTCGGAGTAGTAGCTATTGAAAAGGGAGCCTTCTGGTCGCCCTCAACTACGGTCGCCATATATATATATATATATATGCGTGTGAGTGTGTTTATATATTTATAACAAGAAAGTATCGTTGAATTTAATAGATATGAGCATTAAAAATTAATGAAATATTTGCCAGAATGAAAAAAATCTTTTTAAACAATTTGAAATTTTAATAAAGGTATGATAATTCTGATCTGCATAAAATTTGTAAATTTTCAAAAGAAAGGTTTCATTAAAGGTCGACTTCCTCAGACTAACAACAAAAATATTCTTTTAAAGATTGGCACCCACACACGCAGACATGATGATTATGTACTCAAAAAAATGTCACATAATCAAAACATTGTTTCAGAATTGGTCGGTAGTTTTATCATTACGAACCACTGACATAAGGCGAATAAAGACCTCATGATTTTCAGGAATGCATAACATGTTTTCTTTCTGCTTACGAGTTGCTACACTGACGGATTTCCGGGAAAATTTCCTGTTAAGAGGATGATTCCAGGGAGTACCTTTCGGTAGATATCATGATGAATCATCAATCAAAATTGCCACGTCGGCTCTTTTTTAAAGCATTGACCATACTGTTTCCCGAATGCAAAAATCAAAACGTAGCACACTGAGTAAAACTCTCTATCATGTTAAGTCCAATAGGAATAGTTTCAAAGGTATTACTCATTATTTTTATTTCATCAAGATGTTATGTAAAAGTTTTTATTGGTTATTTATTAGTTTTCATATATGTGGAGAAATTTATAAGACTTATCGATGTAGACTTGGTAGTTGTGGGATGAACGTGAATGTACCTTTCTTGTTTGTTCATCACTATTCTACTACACTGATTTACAAAATTACTATTAACCATTTCACTGTCCAGGGAAATTTAGAGGTTTCAATTTACATGTTGTTTTGCATGATTTTTTCTTTAATCTTAAATGCGTACCACAGGAAATACTGAGAGCCATATGCGGATTTCAAAACAGTGAAACTTACTTCTAAGATTGTTAAGTGCGATTGCAGTTAGAAGGAAAAGAATATATATTCATTTTTATAATTGATTCATTTGAGTTAGAAATATTTCAATTCTCCTAAATGACGAGCTTGGAAACTAATTGATCTTTGAGGAATTTGAACGTTTAAAGTTCTAAGATAGTTAAAAAGCAAATCGGACAAAAAAAAAAGTTCTGTTTCGTGGACCTCTTCTTAGATTCAGTCTGTCTTATACTATAACCACCTGATTTATCAATGTGTTTCCTTTCTTTTTTTATTCCCTCCCTAATTTTTACCAGTCTTTTTTTCATTTCTTTAAGTAGTTTCCATTTTGTTAGATTAGATATTATTATTTACTCTTGGAGGGTTTTTCACATAAAAGTTAGCTGATGGTATATCACTGAAGCTTGAGTGACAGCAAGTCTCCTCAAATCTCCAGGACTATTCTCAGTACTGTGATTTTAATAATACTGTAGTCTGGCTGGTAACTACTTATCCTCTGATTTCTGAGTCTTCTACTACCTTTATCAACCCGTTGGTGATGGTTCCAAGTGCACCAATTACAATTGGCATCACCGTCACCTTTAGGCTCCATCGTTTTTAGTCGTTTAGCAAGGTGTACATATTAATTTCTCTTTAGGCTTACTTTTAATTTTACTCAGTGGTGTGCAAGGACGGCAAAGTCTACTATTTAGCAGGTTCTCTTTTTTTTTTTAGTATGACTTAGTTCGGTGGTCTAGCTGAGATTAGGTGAGCCATTTGTATCTCAAAATTCCAGAGAATTTTGTGCCACTCATTCTTCAGGACGGATTCTGGGTTGTGCATAAACCACTTGTTCACATGGTCAAATTTCAATTTCTTGCATAATTCCCTGTAGATTACCTTACCCATCCAGTGGTGTCTAGTCTTATATTCTTTTTCCGCTAATTTACTGCATTCACTTATAAGATGATTGATTGTCTCGTCTCTATCACCACATAACCTACACTTGCTATTTTTTGCGTATTGTTTATTTTTCTTTAACATAGTTTGTCCTTATGGCGTTGTTTTGTGCTACTATTGGAAGAGATTCAGTTTCTCTTAAGGTTTCCTTTTGTTAGCCATGTCATAGTCTTCTCGGGAGAGATTTCGCTTGGTTTTGCTAGAAATATCCATACCACAGCTTTTCTTCACAGTTTTGTTTTCCAGTTATTGTTGTTCTGTTGAACCTTGTGTTGATTGTATTGTTTCTGTTCGCTTTAATTTACCTTTCTTTGTTCTTTTTTTAATGTAGACTTCGAGTCCTGTATCGATGTATCGACGCTACATTCAACCTACTTCTCTTGAAACATATAGTCTATGTCCTCTCACGGATGTAAGGCCTTATGTATGGTCATTAGTTTTCTTGTTATCCGGTTCATTTTTTGAAGTTCTTCCCTCGTCCACTTTAAGAATGGTCCTGAGTATCTTATATCGGGGACAGCCTATAGGTTTATCCCGTTGATGAGAATCTTGCTATATAGTTTGATTTTAAGTAATCTTCTCATTCTCCCGAGATACACTTTTTTAGTTTTTCTTCTCTCATCTCCGCTTGTTTGATGGTGTCTGCTTCCAATATGCCCAATTACTTGTAAGTTTTTTTTCCTTCTGAGCGTTCAGATTTTTCTTTACTATTATTAGACTTTTTCTCTTCAGCATTAGCTGATGGTCTTTCATTGGAGTTTGAGTGACAGAAAGTCTCCTCACGTCCCCAGGACTCTTCCCCGTATTCTGGCCGTTCTCAATAATGCTGTAGTTTGGATGGTCTCCACTCGTCCGCCAATTTCCAAGTCCTTCAATCCCTTTAGTAATCCTTTAGTTACTGTACCAAAAGCACCAATTACAATTGGTATAATTGTCACTTGCATGTTCCACAGTTTTTTTCAATTACATAGCAAGGTCGGGTACTTATCCTTCTTTTCACATTCTTTCAGTTTTATTTTGTGGTCAGCCGGAACTGCAACGTCGACAATTTTGCAATTTGTCTTTTTTTTGTTGATTGTTATTAGGTCTGGTCTTCTAGCTGGGATTAGGTGATCCGTTTGTATGTCAAAGTCCCATAACAGTTTATGTGTGTCATTTTCTAGGATAGGTGCTGTGTTGTGCATATACCATTTGTCGGTATGGTCAAAATTAAATTTCTTGCACATCTCCCAGTGGATTACCTTGCCGACCCAATCTCGTCTAGATTATTATTTTTTACTCCTCTAGAGTTTTTCACATCAGTATTAGCTGATGGTTTTTTTCACTGGAGTTTGAGTGACAGCAAGTCTCCTCAAGTCTCCAGGACTCGTCTCAGTATTCTGGCCGTCCTCAGCAATGCTGTCGTTTGGATAGTCTCTACCCGTCCGCTAACTTCCAAGTCCTCCAGGCCCTTTAATAATCCTTTCGTTACTGTGCCTAACGTACCAATCACAATTGGCACATTGATTCTAGTTTGTTCATATACCATTTGGTAGTATTGTCAAGTTTCATCCTCTTGCAAAATTCCCGGTTTATTACCTTTCCAACCCAATCATGTCTACTCTTGTATTCCTTTTGTGCTAGTTTGTTGCATCCGCTTATTATGTGATTAACCGTTTCATCTTTTTCTGCACATAATCTACACTTGCTATTTTGTTGCTTATTATCAATTTTTCCTCAAGGCACTTTTTTACAAATAGAAGGGATTCATTTTACCGTTTGAGGTTTCCATTTCGTAGCCATGTCCAGGTTTTCTTGTGTGCAATTTTTTGTGTTTGTCGTTTGAAACCTTCATGAATTCGTTTTTTTCTCATTCTATTTCTTACTTTTTGTTGTTTTTCTGTCTGATCTTATGTTGCTAATGCTGTTACAGGCTGTTCTGATTAGTCTTTGCTCTTTCTAATGTAATCCACGAGTGCTTTTATTAATGCATCTCCGCAGTCTTCAATTATAATCATTTTCGTTCCATGATAGTTTTTACTGTTTTAACTGATAGTTTTCTACTGGGGTCTGAGTGATATAAAGTCTCGTCAGGTCTCCATGACTCTTTTAAGCACATTAACCGAATTTCAGTAATGCCTTAGTATAGATTGCTTCCATAGTTCGTCTGATCCCCAGTATATATATCATCACTATTTTAGGTTCTTGATGGCCGTTACAAAGGCCCCAATTATGATTGGTATCATTGCCACTTTGATGTTGTACAACTTTTTCTGTTCTTTAGCACGGTCCAGGTATCTCTCCAGCTGTTCGCTTCTATGTTATTATTATTATTATTATTTACTCATTAGAGTTTTTCACATCAGCGTCAGTTGATGGGCTTCCAATGGAGTTTGAGTGACAGCAAGTCTCCTCACGTCTCCAGGACTCTTCTCAGTATTCTGGCCGGTCTCAGTAATGCTGTCATTTGGATAGTCTCTACCCGTCCGCCAACTTCCAAATCCTCCAGATCCTTTTATAATCCTTTAGTTACCGTGCCAAAAGCACTAATCACAATTGGTACAATCGTCACTTTCATGTTCCATAGCTTTTTCAATTCTCTAGCTAGGTCATGGTACTTATCCTTCTTTTCATATTCTTTCAGTTTTATTCTGTGGTGAGCCGGGATAGCAAAGTCGACAATTTTGCAAATTCTCTTTTTTTTTTTTTTTTTTGTAAATTATTCTAAGGTCTGGTCTTCTGGCCGAGATTAAATGATCTGAGTGTATGCCAAAGTCCCATAGGAGTTTATGTGTGCCATTTTTAAGGACAGCTCCTAGGTTGTGCATATATGTTGCTGTGGTCAAATTCAAATTTCTTGCACATCTCCCAGTGGATCACCTTGCCGACCCAGTCGTGTCTCGCCTTATACTCCTTCTGTGCTAATTTTCTGCAATCGCTTATAATGTGATTGATAGTTTTGTCTCTGTCACCGCATAATCTACATTTGCTATTTTGTTGAGTCTTATCTATTCTCGCTTTCATATGATTGGTTCTTATGGCGTTGTCCTGTGCTGCTATAAGGAGGGATTCCGTTTCTCTCTTAAGGTTTCCTTTTCTTAGCCAGGTCCATGTTTTCTCGCGTGAGATGATGTTTATTAGTCGTTTAAAGCGGCCATAGAGTTGTTTTCCTTCCAATTTTTGTTTCCTAGTTGTTGTCATTCTTTCATCTATCGTGTTGTAGGTATCGTTTCTGATGGTTGTAATTAGTCCTCGTTCGAGTTTTTCTATGTAGTCTTCGAGCCGTTGTATCGATGCGTCAAGGCTGTCTTCGATGCTGGTAAGTCCTCTTCCTTCCTCTTTTCTAGATATATATAGTCTGTCAACGTCGTCTCTGGGATGTAATGCCTTTTGCATGGTCATTAGTTTTCTTGTTCTTTGGTCCATTTGTTTAAGTTCATCTCTAGTCCACATGAGAAAGGGTCCCGAACATCTAACGAGGGACATAGCCCAAGTATTTATTCCTTTGATGAGGTTTCTGCAAGAGAGTTTAGTCTTGAGTAGCTTTCTAGTTCTCCTGAGATATTCTTTTTGGATTTTGTCTTTCATTTGCACTTGTTTGATTGTGTCAGCCTCCAGAAAACCCAAGTATTTGTAGGTTTCATTTTCTCCGAGCGTTTTGTCCTGATTTGGTAGTTCCATTCCGTCAGTCATATGTCATTTGCCATGACGAGCATGGCACATTTTTCTATGCCAAATTCCATTTCTATGACCTGGCTATATATTCTAACGGCATATATGAAACTTTCCAGTTCTTTTTCATTTTTTCAAATAGTTTCATGTTATCCATGTACATTAGGTGATTCATCTTTTCTTGCGATCTGCTAAGTTTGTATCCGGCTGTTCATTTTCTGAGTATGTGGTTAAGTGGTATCATGGCTATTATGAATTGTAAGGGTGATAGTGCATATTATTATCATTATTGTCGTTGTCGTTTGTTGTTGTTGTTGTTGTTGCTGTTTACGTACAACTATTATACTTTTCCATCTAGGGTTAGAATGTTGTATATATGCCCAATTTCCTGCACTTTCGATCCAAAATCATTAAGCTAGAAGGAATGAGAAAAAAGAAATATAACAAAAGCGAGAAGGAAGGAAAAAAGAGAAGAGGTGTGAAGAAAGAGAAATAAGAGTTAAGAAAAACAAAAAGAACAACTAAATAAATGGACATACAAAAGAAAAAAAGAATGGAAAAAAAACACAGTGAAACAGATTTACTCGTTAATTAAGACACAGTTTTATTAATTATATGCGATTCTTACGTTGATAGAAGGGACGGCGTAGAATTGAAGATTTCAAAATAGAATTTTAAAAGATTTCTCCAAACCAAGTCTTGGTTAAGTGTCACACCTCTTAAAAATATATATATATCAATAAAGTTATTTTGATAATTGTAAGTCGATAAAATTCGTTAGGACTATTTTCTCTGTTGAAGGTCATTACGCTGCACGGCACTTTCAGTTCCATATACAATGAAATAAGAAATAAGAAACGTAATACGAGACACATATGCCAGATTTTTTTTCTTATATTTTTAAGGTGAAGAACAAAAAGAAAAATTCATCACGACATTCAGTGAGTCAGCAGATAAAAGAACTGGATAGATTAATCATAAGAGTTGATTTTAGTGCAAAACAAATTCATTAATAAATTGATATTGTTTTTGTTATTTATATGCTTGACTTTTAAACTTTTTTTTAAAGTAATGTAAGATTAGAATAGAGTATATGTGCCCTGTTCTCAGCATTTACCGGATGGAATAGTTAAGATTTCTGAAATCTGTAAAATAATATTATGGGAATGAATTAATGAGAAAATAGGGGGATGAGAAAATGTGAAGGAAAGAAATTGGTGATCAAAGGAAAAATAAAATAAACAAAATTATATATGTGTGTGTGTGTGCGGAGAGAAAGAGAGAAAGAGAGAGAGAGAGAGAGAGAAAGAAAGAGAGATAGATGTGCTGGAGAAGAAAGAAATGCAAAGAGAGAGAGAGAGAGAGAGAGAGAGAGAGAGAGAAAGAAAGAGAAAAAGGCGTGATGGAGAAGAAAGAAATGCAAAGAGAGAGAGAGAGAGAGAGGATTGCTCATTGCATATCAAATGAGTTTTGAAGAAAGTGAAATGCGGGTAGAAATGATAGTCATAAAAATTGCGATACATGGCAATTCTTTATTGAGGCATAAAGCAGAAAAAAGTGGGGGTACGAAAAAAATATCTGGGCATTCTTTTTTCTTTTCCTATGTAATTCATTCATATTAGCATAAGACTTCGCAAAAAGAAATATGAGCAAAGGATATTTATGATAACAGAGAATCAGAAGACAGAGGACAAGAAGGGAAAATTCCATATAATGGATGATGGCATTTTTAAGAGACTAGGAAATCAAGTATGAATCAAAATCTTTGCAATATTTTGGCAAGGTGAGGGGTCAACTTCATAAATATCCGTGGCTGTCGAATTACACTAGACTGTGAGATGCTAGGCTCATCTTGATAATCACCGAGTGTAACTCGTGAGATTTGCATTGATAGCTTGGAATACAGCTTGGGAATTAATGTTTTTAGGCCTACCTGACTTTGCCTTATTATCGAGATTCTTGTAACCCGGGTGAGATTTCATGAACCCCCAGATCACTGTACTGTGATCAAATGCGTCTTCTCCTTTTGCATAACAAATGTTTTTTTGTTGCTTCAGTTGCATCCTGACCCAATTTGAATTCTTAAAGTATTAGTTCCTGAATTAGACAAAGTTGCACGTTCATCTTCGTCCCTATAACTAGTGTAAATATTTGTTCAATTAACGAAGAAATGTTTTCAAATATTTCTACATCTTTTTGAAGTTTGAAGTTTAGTTTTATTTGAAAATATGAAGCATAAAGCTGATCGTAAAAAATAATTCTGCATTTTTCATCTCTTTTATGTGTATTGTTTATATTGGATAGCATTTTAAAAAATTGTTCCATACTTTTATTTTTTCAAGAAACTGAATATACTATCACTTATCTATCATTAATTCCGTTATACGAAAGTTTACAGAAAAAATCTAAATAAAGAATTTCTTTTTCTTTTTTCTGTAACCTTCTTAATTGTTAAACACAGGTTTTATAGCCTACAGGTTATTTTCCCCTTTAATTTATGTAAATGCCGATGAAAATGACAACAATAATTGGTTATTTTCTTTATAATTTATATGGCCAACCAATTACTAAGGTTTCCGAGATCTTTTTTGTGTAATTACTGAAGATTGACTTGCATTCAGCTAAAACGTTTTCGTTCAGATTTTCCATGAAGTAACTTCCTTCACTTGCAATAGCTTTTGATGTTCTACATCCTCGGGATTTTACAATCGATAGATAATGAAACATAATAATAATGATACTCAAAAATGTTAGTACAGAAAAAATAAGACAGGTGAATTAACAGGCACAACAGCTGAAACAGCTGGGTTGGATGTTGGTAAAAGTATGGGACCTGTCGAAATAAACCCTAAAATATTAGAATAAATTTTATCAATTGAAAGTTTTATCAAGGTAATAAGCAAATTTTTGAAAAGTGCAAAGAATATGAAATGATTCGATATATTTGAAAAAAAAAAAACAGCAATTGTCGTATGACTGCGAAAATTTTCGATACATTTAAAAAGTAATAACCGACCAGTTTATTTAACATGTATTTTTGTGTATTGTGGATTTTTCCTAAATCTCTAACTCCTCTCTGTGGTAATTTACTAAGCTTTTTGCTTAGATGTGGCACAAGGCCATATGAAAGGGGCACCCAATGAGACTCGAACTCACTCGTGTAGGTTTGCTAGTCGAGCTTTCTGCTCTAACTCCTCTCTGTGACTAATTAGGCCGACGTTATAGATAATTATCAAACTGTTGTATCGAAGAATGCAATTAAAGACTAAACATAACAAGATAAAACAAACAAACAAACAAATAAAAAACCTGTTAAGCCGGACACATTTTAATTCTTACATTTTCTGCTGGGAGAAAAAAAAAACTTTAAACAACCAAGAAAATTTTATTTAATACATAGAATATTTAGACTATTGTCTTCATCTTCATTGTCATACGAACTACGTTTTGGTCGATACGCCCTTCGACCTTCTCCAGGGGTATTATATCAGAATCGGTGACCTACAAAGAACTTCGAACTAAATCTGCAGGACATATGGTACAGTGGAAAGAGTATTGGTGTGTAATTGCTTCAAAATGAAATTATCAAGAGGTCCTAGGTTCAATCCCACCTACAGGTCAGAAAACAACCTTACTATAGTTTTAAACTTGTTCCTGGTAATGGTTATATGAGTTATTAAAATCTACGCCCGTGGATTTAATAAAGGGTTCAGTTCGAACTTCTTAGTAGGTTCCCACACTCGACATAATACACCTGAAGAAGGCCGAATGGCGTAGCGATCGAAACGTTGTGATTATAACTATGTAGATGCAGAGAATAGTACGAATATTCTAAGTGATAAAAATCATCAAACTTCATCTCAGAAATTTAGGCAAATAACCTTGGAAAATATTAGTAAAGTAGACATACACCAACGAAAAAAAATTACTTAAACTATTATTTCTGTCCTTCATTTAAAACATATATATTGTTATTATTGTTACTCCTTGAGCGTTTTTCACAGCAGCGTTATCTGATGCTCTTTGAAGATTGAGTAACAACAAGGCTCCTCAAGTCTCCAGGACGCTTCTTAGTATTCTGACCGATATCTACAATGTTGTAGTTTGGATAGTCTCCACTTGTCCTGTTATTTCCAAGTCCTCCAGTCCTTGTATCAATCTTTTGGCGACTGTATCAAGAGCACCAATTACAATTGAAATAATCGTTACTTTCATGCTCCGCATTTTTTTCAATTGTCTAGCAAGGTCGAGGTACTTATCTTTTTCACTTTCTTTTAATCTTATTCTGCGATCAACTGGGACTGCAAAGTCCACAATTCTACAAGTTCTCTTTTTTTGTTGTTGATAATCACTAGACCTGGTCGTCTGGGCGAGATTAGATGATCAATTTGAATCTCGAAATCCCAGAGGAGTTTGTGCGTCTTATTTTCCAGGACAGATGCTAAATGCATATACAATTTGTTCGTATTGTCAAAGTTCAATTTCTTGACACAATTCCCAGTGTATCACCTTACCCACTCGGTTGTGTCTAGTCTTATACTCTTCCTCTGCTAATTTGCGGCATTCACTTATTATATGATTGATCGTTTTGTCTCTATCACCACATAATTTACATCTACTGTTTTGTTGTGTCATATCTATTCTTATTTTGATATGATTGGTCCTTATAGCGTTGTTTTCTGCTGCTATTGGAGGAGATTCTGTTTCTCTCTTAAGGTTTCTTTTCTAAGCCCCTTCCATATTTTCTCATGTGAGATGTCACTTGTTTATCGCTTAAAATGTCCATAGAGTGGCTCTTCTTCCTATTTTTGTTTTCTGATTATTGCCGTTCTATTGGTCCTTGCGTTGTCAGTATAGTTTCTGGTGGCAATAATCAATCTTTCTCCGTTCCTTTAAATGCAGTCTTCGAGTCATTGTATCGATTTGTCAAACCTGTCTTCTATGCTGGTAAGTCCTCTTCCTCCTTCTTTTCTTGACGCATATAGTTTGTCAACGTCTTATGCATGGTTATTAGTTTTCTTGTTCTCTGGTCCATTTGTTTAAGTTCTTCTCTGGTCCACTTCAAGAATGGTCCTGAATACTTTACGAGAGAGGCAGTCCAGGTATTTATTCATTTGATAAGGTCCTAGCTATAGAGTTTTGTCTCGAGTAATTTTCTGGTTGTCCTGAGACACTCTTTCTTAATTTTTTCTTTCATCTCAACTTGTGTCAGCTTCCAATATTCCTAATTATTTGTTGATTTCCTTTTCTAATTGCTTCTTGATTTGATTCCGTCTGTCATGCATTGTTTCTCGGTTTTTCTATGCCAAATTCCATCCCTCTGTCCTGACTGTATATTCTTACTGTGTGTATAAGAGTTTCCAATTCTTTTTTTATTTTTTGCGAACAATTTGATGTCGTCTATATACATTAGGTGATTGATCTTTTCCCGCGATTTACTAAGTTTGTATCTGGCGGTGCATTTTCTGAGTATGTGTTTGAATGGCACCATCGCTATTACGAATAATAGTGGCGATACTCCTTCAGATCTTCACTTCAGCTTAGCTTTTCCCTTCTGCTGTCAATTTCACTCTCCAGGTTTTCCTGGTAGTTTCGATTAAGTTTATGACTCCATCTGATATCTTGTTCATTTTGAGGCAGTTTTGCGGAACCATATTAAATGCTTTTTAGTTGTCAATCTAGTCCACAGCTAGATTTTTCCGTCTGGTCTTGCTCTCGTTGAAGATGTGCTGATCAATGTAGTGTAGTTCTCCTGTGCTTCGGGATCTTTTGAATCATCCTTTCTGTTCATCGGAGAATAATCCTTTGATTCTTGATTTTTGATTCTGTTCAAATATAGGTATACATATTTTCTATTACCAATTTTGAGCACTATATACATATATATAAAGAATTTAAGTACATGATATTTTGCAAGTATATGATATTATAGAAATATTAAGTACATGATATTATAGAAATTTAAATCCAAATAGATGTTTTCAATAATTTCTTTGATAATTAAATAATAAAACAAATAATGAAGTAAAACAAAAAGCTTTTTAAAAACTGTAAACATCGTAATGAACCGACTGCATTACAAAATACACGAATTTTACCAATTGATGACACTTTTCTAAAATCATTTATTTATATTGAAAAGAGTCTGTTTTACCAATAATTTTCAACTGTATATTTGTCATTTAAAATCTTTCTTACATTTTTCAAGTATAGACTTTTTTCAGACGAGATTTATCGATTTCAAAAGCCACGGAAGAAAAAAGAAAAGCATAATTTTTCTTTGTGATTTCAAACTTGGATGAAAAACTTCTGCCAAGTCATCACTAATTTGATAACATATTACATCTGTATACAGATCCATGTCGGTTGCAAAATTTCGAAAAAAAAGTCTTAAACATCGTGAAGGTTGAATACTCTTTTCTTTATGGCATATCAAATATCGTAACTTATCAAATGCCAAAGCTATCTTTGCAGGAGAACAGCAGTTTAACAATTTAACCCAATACCGTGGGTAGGATATGGGAATTCGTAACTGTCTTAAGAGTATTAATCTGAAAGTGGATGTAATAGCGCGACTGGAGTTCGAATTTGCTTACAACGATGTTGTAGTCTAGCGTGTTTGCACAAGACCCGAGGAACTCTCCCTCGAATGTTGAAAGAAACACCGTTTTGCCATTACACAACAAGGAAAACAACTGAGATACTCGTAACAAAACCGAAAAGTTGCAATTTGAATGAAATAAATAAAATGGGTTTTTGAATTATTTTGGTTGAAAGGATCCTTCTCTGCTCATTTTTAAAATGACATTAAGAGCGTTTGAATTTATCTAAATTTACCTTCGAAGATCACTTTCCAATTCACTCTCTGATTGTTGTAATATAAACATTCATTTTAATACAAACTTACATTTTTATATAAACGTACACTTTAACAGTATCAAAATTTTTTGTTTGATTTTAACTATAAAGTTGGAAAAAATCTGCAACGTTTTCCACGTATCTGTCTTACACATAAACACAAACACACACACACACATATATATAGTCATCCGCATGACAGATCTGTTTCGTTCTATCAGAACTCATCAGTGTGGCTAGACAGTATCTTCCCGTAGCTGGGATCGACTCGAACGCCAAGCCAAAGCTTCTAACCATTCAGCCACGAGGAGACATTAGCTGCGAAGTAAATTTTAAACGGTTATGAATCACAATTACTATTGTTTACATCCATCCGTTCAACGGTTGCCGAGACCTTAATTCATCTATATATATAAAGGAAAAATCAAACGAAACGCAAAATATTAGATCTCCAATGAGTAGCGAGAAGTTACGGTGATTTTAAAAATGCCAAAGTTAGTAATATTTTTGTGCCAAGAGTAGTTGAGCTTAAGAGTGATCAACTCAAGATATAACTTGAAAATAAGCAATGGTCTGGAAGGCAAGAAACAGCCAAGGGAATAAAGATATCCAAATTACGTGTTGAAAACCATCTAAACCAGCTTGGTAAATCGCTTTTTTGTGTGTGATTTTCATATCATGTGACAAAAAATAGATGAAATAAAATAAAAGATATAAAATAAAATAAACATAGGTAAAAAAAATGAACAAAATAACCCGACCAAAATTATTACATCCTATTTTTATGAATGGTTTTCGACTAGTGAAAATGTTTCGTATTTGGAAGAAATGTTAAAAAAGTGATGAAAATGGATGCACTAAAACAACATTTAACGTGTCGGAGAGGGAAAAAAAACTATTCATATTCAAATGAAATTAGGCTGCATATATAGTTGGATGTGAACACAGTTTGATTTTTTCATTAGCAGAGAACGATTGATAGGAACAAGTACCGTCCCTGATTAGATGAAGTAAAGGCAGCAATTGACTTCCTGCTTTCTTTAATATGAAGCGATTCTATTTTATTAGATCTATAGATATTCGTAAGACATAGTCTATATAGTCTAGGACAGAGTATAAGCAAATATGGTGATAACATATTACATTGCAAGACTCCAGCGGCAATGTTGAAGAAATTGGTGTCTCCATCAGGTGAGCAAACTTTTGTTTTTGTGTTTTTATAAAGCATCATTATAGCCGTAACAGTTTCTTTATGAAGACTATATGCAAACAGATTTTGCTCCATCTTTCCTCTTTGTATAGAATCAAATGCTTTGGAGAAATCTAAGAACAGTAATGTTGCCTCGAGATTATGTGCCCCAACTTCTTCGATGATTCGACGGATAGTCAAATTTTGTGTGGTTGGGCATCGATTACTTTAAATGATTTTTCCAATGAATTTTCATGATTTCGGGCCGGATAAGATTGAGAAACAGAGCATTATGATCCTTAGCAGTTATAGCAGTAAGAGTTATACTTCTGTAGATCTTAGTGATTCTGAGGTCATTTTTCTTCATGAAGAGAAGGATATAATCTTTCTTGCATTTCTCTGTTGTGTTTTTGTTGATAGACTTCGTTATATAATCGGAAAATTAATTAACCGGTTCATATACCTCATCGACAACATCTCATCTGTTGAAAGGGATGTCAACGTACGTCTAGTGAAGGCGTGTGGAATATCAATCATACGGGAATCTTTTCTATCCGATTTAAAAAAGACTTGATTTCTTACAAGTTGTTGCTGTGTTCATATTACTACACGGATGCACCACATTGATATTAGAAAACTCAAGAATGCTGAGTGCTTTCTTGATCAAATCCTGTAAGCCATACCCCACAAAACAACAGCTGTACGGCCCCTTACTTCCCATCATTCAAGTAAGACAAATAAGACAAGCAGGAAACTACCAGAGAAGCAAGGATGAGTTCATCAGTGATGTTCTCTCATAGATTCCGACACTAGTTTGGGTCGACCAGCAAGGTCTTACTTACCTCACCTCTGTACGGACGCTAGATGCCACCTTGAAGACCTGTTCTCAGCACAACTTGATGATGACGATGATTAATATTTTAACCACATCAAATATTTGTTTTGAAACTATTCAAAATAGTGGCAAATCAAACAATGTGCTCCTGGTTTGAATAAATGTCTTTCATAAAATTTTTGGTGGCGTAGAAATGCAAACCCATTGAAGTTTACAAAAACTGTGTGACGTGAAAGGAGAAGTATGTTTTAGCCATAGAGAAATTTGTAAGTGTCCTAAACATGTGATTGCCACAACGTACCTGAATCGATAAGAGAGTCAATTAAGTGGAAAGACACTGACTCTCCAGTAAAGAAAGAATTGTGGGCGCAGTGATTAGTAAAGAAGGTCATTCTGACAGTCTTCTATGGCATGAAAGGATCAATTACTGTTGATTTTTTTGAAAAAGGTGCAACTGTAAACTATGCTTCCAATTGCCAACTCCTTAGGCAATAATTCACGTCCTTCAATGAATGACCCTAATTTTTCAAATTTTCGGTTTATTTCATTTTTAGGTTTTGTTACTTTGTTTAATGAAATATTAAGATTCGAGGGTTATTTAATGCCCAAAATATCCTTTTAGAAAATTGTGGTGTTAGTATTTAACCCATCATTGAGGGAATAAGTGGTTCATGACTTACCCAGTTGTATTTCTCCGAAAATGAATGTAATAGCGTGACTGAAGTTCGAACACGTTTGCTATAATATCACAGTCTTTTCTATAAAATCACAGCACTTTAGCCAGGAGACCACGAGGAATCCCTTCACTTCTTTCAGAGTGTAAACAAACTTCATATGTATATTAATAAATCAGACTTAAATAAACGGTTATATTTAGGAAAAACGTCGATTCTGTAATGTGTGAACAAATTTTGACAAATAATTCGTTTTTCTTGTAGTTTGTTTTTTAATTTTTCTGTAAATGACTGCAAAAAATTAGAAGAGGTTTTATTTTTCGTCAGTTGATATTAAAAAAAGCGTCTTTTGAAGAGAACAAGACAGTTTTAATGTTTATTTTCTGTGCATGAAATCAGTGAAAATGTGGATTTTCTTTTTAGTTTTCTTCGTTCTTCTCTGCAGGCAACGAGACATAAAAGAAAATTGATTTTGGTAAACAAAATAATTTATTTTAGCTTCAGCGAATTTTACAAAAAGAAAATAAGTTCTATTTTTCAAGGAACCAGTTAAAATTCGAACACTGAAGTTTGGAAGTTGAAAAATATTGAGTCGACGATAAAACATTGGTATAGTTGTTGAGTAGATACTTCAAAAAGAAACAAAAATACCTGCAATTGGAAAGTATCATGTTGAATACAATCATTAAATTCAATATTTCATAATTATTGTAGGAATTTAAATTATTCCATAAGGTATCCATTATCACAAAACTTACACGTTTCAAACTTTATGATATTTTTATAATGATGTAATATTTGTATAATATTTATGTAAAATTATTTTAAGGTTTCATAGTTATATCATAAATACAAAATATTTACACAATGATTGAAATTTTCATATTTCGTCTTAAAATAATAATTTATATATTTTCTAACATTTTACAATATGTGCGGGATTTGTTTCTACATCCATTGTCTGTTTAAACCTGCAAGGGTAATAAACATATATTTGTCAACAGAAGACCTCCATTTCGTTTTCTCTTTTGTCAGTCTTTTCGTTGTTGGCAAAGATAGTTTTGTACCCGCTCTTATTAGGTCGTTCCGTTGCTTTCATGGTCGTTCCTGGTTATGTTTAATAAGATCATTAAATATTTTAAGGCAGATTATTGAAGCAACTCCGGTAACATATTGACCTTCGGCCCAGCCATCATTCGAGA
Organism: Sepioteuthis lessoniana; assembly: GCA_963585895.1. NCBI lineage: Eukaryota > Metazoa > Mollusca > Cephalopoda > Myopsida > Loliginidae > Sepioteuthis > Sepioteuthis lessoniana. Next base: position 110,194,350 of record OY757918.1, read on the forward strand.
AACAGGTGCATCCGGTCGAAGACATCAAGATATAGCCTTCACCGTGCACGGGTTGAATTGGGTGCAAATGCGACGCTCACAGGAAGCAGGTGAGCGTCAAACAATTATATAACCCGGGGCCACAGACAAGTTCAAGTTAGTTGGAGTCAGTCTAGTTGGAGATAAGATCCTGAAGAGAAACCCAGCACCTAGCAGATGGCTATGGGCCCTCAGGACCCCCGATTGAGCAGCCCAGCAGAACGAGAAAGAAGTGCTGCTAAAGACAGAGGAACTGGGGGTCAATATGTTACAGTTTGTTCAGTCTCCAACTCACCTCTCACATATAACCCTTTTGCAACCCTTTCGCAACCATTTCGAATAAGGTTTGAGAGGTATATTTTTCTAAAGAAGTGTGTTCGTTCGTCATAATTGTTGATTATGTTTCCGCATGTATATGTATACATATAGTTGGTTGTGACTATGCAACACTTCTTTTTTTGGTCTATGTAAGTTTTATGTGCCGATGATAAACAAGCATAAAGGATTTATTTCCCTGGTTCCCTAATATATTTTGGTCACGGATGCGCAATTCATGTGCCGAATCTTAGATAAGAATTGCCTTGTGGAACCCATCCCTCTCCAGGTCTTCAACTGGTTTGAATTCAGAGGTTTCATTCTCCTACACTAGTTGCCATACGTCTTCCCTACTATTTATAAATTGCTGGAGCGAGGACAGTTGGATTCAAGGGTTTCAGTGCCATGTGAAATACAAAAGCCTTGTTCGGGATTAGAAGTTGGGTAGCCGAATCCATTTTCTACAACGATAACTGTTACGCCACCTGCTCCTCTGGCATAGTTGAAATCTCATAAAGACTTCAATCAAGGAGTCTCTATGCACATACATTATTATATTATACAATATGATAATATATATAATTATATTATAAATAAAGCGGATATTTCCTAATCTGCACAATTTTTAATAAAACATTCGGAATCGCTATAATAATACGTTTAGAAAATTTGAAATAGCTTGAAGTTATTTTCTGAAATTTTCATTATTCCACCCATTTCTATGTGTTCTTGTTTCCATCAAAATATTTATAGCTTTGCTGCAATTCAGTCTTCAAACAGATAAGACTTTCGAAAAAAAGTACCAACTACAGACGCCAGTAATATCTCATACAATTGGTTATACTATTTAATAACGCCTATGTTATAACACTTATAGAAATTTATGGTGAGAATTGTCTTCTTTTTGTGCCATATTGTCAATTTAAAGGCAAAAGAAACAAAATAAAACAAAGAAGTAAAAATATAAATAAGAAAATATCCAACATATGAAAATAAATAATCGTAAAAAAAAAACCCAGAAAACCAAAAGAATATAACTTCATTCACTAGGGAAGTGGAAAAGTGTTCATTTTTTATAAATATTTTATTCAGATAAACTCATAGCAGAATTAATTCATCAAGTATTTCTTTTTTTTTTTCCAGCTATTTTTCAGCAAAAATTTAAATTCCATCATGCAAAAACTATACCAGACTTGATTTACTGAATTCTTTGAGGAATTTTTCGATAAGTTTAACTTGTTAGTATAGCTGACCAAACAAACGTGTGTTGCATTGGGTCAAACAGATGAAGATGACAGATCTGGCAGCATTAAAAAAGAATTATTCAAGCTCTGCAATTATTTCATTCTCTCTCTCTCACCCCCCTCTCTCTCTCTCTCTCAGTGCAGACCGATTATTTCCATTCAGACGAAACGGTTTATTTAACTTTTTAATCTACTTGTTTGTTGCTGGAACTTCATGAATTATCTCTGTTCAATTTCTCAGATTTTGTGGAAGATTCTTTTTCTTTGATGTTTAAAAATCTTCCAATATAAAATTCACAAAATCATTCCCAATACATTTTCTCACCTATTGTCTCGTTATGTGAAGCTTTTATAATCTACAGTCAATCATCTGCAGTACGTTTTTCCAGAGTAAAAATAATATTGGACATTCATTTTATATTCAACCACATTGTTTTTCAGGTTCATACGTGTTTCTCCATTGGTCTTTGTTGAAACTTTTCTTTAATTCATCTGTTTTCAAATCTTCCAGAATATTCTTTGTCATTTACACCAACATTCTTCCATATTAATCTCCCAAACCATTTCCAACACAAATGCTTGCACCTACTGCATCCTTATCATAAGCTTCTACTGTCGATCATTTACTGCACTTTTCGTTGCAAAATAAACTCATAAAATAAGCACAATTAATCTTTGTTATTTGTATAATGAAATGATTTTCCTAAAAATCAAATCAAATCATCGTCAAGTCCCACTAGTAATTTTTAAGGAGTAATTATTTACGAGCAGCAAAGTTGAAAGTAAACATCACGGATACCGTTAAAATTTCCCAAATAGTCAGAAACTTTTCACAGACCTACATCTACAACTAGTACTACTTTTTAATATGATTTCCTATTTATTATATTTGAAATAATAGAAACTTGATGGCTATTTCGTATGATACTCCAATATGCAACATCCATGTCTAAGGGGTTCCTAAGACATGCTGAACAGATGACGTACAAGTCATCATCATCATGTTGTGCCGCTAGCACGGATATCCCTGACCCTCTCTCGCCACTTCTCCCTATCGTTCATCGCCTCTGGCTGGTATTCAGGGCTACATCTCGTAACCCCACAGAGCTGCTGTATGTATGTTCGAGCTGGTCGTCCTGCTTTTTCTCGGCCATATGTGGGGGTCCATAGGAGTATATCACTTATGAGCTTGTCCCTGCTTCTCCAGCAGTGTCCTGCATGTCTGGTTCGTCTAACTTGGATAGTTTTCGTGATGGGAGTCAGGTGGCCGAATAGTTGGTTCTTTGTGGGTTGTTGCCTCCAGGACAAAAAGTAAATCTAATAAAAAAAGCAAAATATACAAGCTGATCACCAAGACTTAACCCACCTAAAAAATTAGCAATAAGAAACATCTCAGTTTTACTTAACAGGATAAATCGGAACCATTGTTGAGTTGAAATTGTTTCATCATTTTCTGTGAATGCAAGATACAAATTTCATTTTCATTTGAGCAAAATGCATGATTTTAGAAGTGGCCAGTGTGCTTACGAGCGCAAGTACGAGTGCAAGTGTATTCGTGTGTGTGTGTGTGTGTGTGTGTGTGTGTGTGTGTGTGTGTGTGTGTGTGTGTGCATTTATACAACACTTCCGGCACTAGTAAGATATAACACATGGTCAATTTTTAAGCGGAATATGGCTAGATTGAAATCGTTAATTTTCTTCTCCTTGACCGATTTCCATTCTAATGTTAAAGAACCTAGTCTGTGTGAAAATTTACAATTAGTTATGGGTAAAATAGAGGGATCTTTTTTTAAGGGCATTAGCGCGAAGTGAAACACGGTCTTTGTGCAAGTGGGTATGAACGTATGTGCCTTTCCATTAAATGTCGATTTGAATTTCCCTATTTTGAAACGATTTCTCCATAAAAACTTGTAAATTGAAGCCTAATTTATATTCGAGTAAAATATCTTTTTTATGATTAATGTACTTGCTGTAGTAAATGATTAAATATGTCGTTTAAATGATTAAACTCATTGTTTGAATGATAAAATACGTTTCTTATAATTTCTTCCTTTAGTTCTAAACAGAAGATGAAACAATTGGAATTTACAAATGATACAAATCGTCACAACGTAAAACAATTAGACTAATTATATAAGTAATAAAACGAAACATAATCATCAAAATAATTGCGTGGGAAAAAGTTTTGCAATATTTTCATAACCTGAGGCACAATTCGGTAGTTTCGGATGCTTTTGGGGAGTGTCCTCGTGGTGAAATGGTTAAAGCGATAGACTGTGGAATCGTAGTAAGCGAGTTCTAACTCCAGTCGGGCTATGATGTTCACTTTCGGACTAATACCTTTGGGAAAGGTATGAAGCCCCTTATCCTCCCAGCAATGGGTTTAATAGTACCACTACTGTTCTTCTAGAAGGATGGCTTTGGCATTAAATAACATTCAAAAGTTGATATGCCATTAAACAAAAGAAACCAAAGCAAACCTGATGCTTTCGCCAAAATTGTGATGGTGAACTACACTGGACTGTGAGATCGTAAGCCCGCCTAACACTCTCCGAATGCTACTCGTAAGCTTTGCCTTTATAACCTGGAGCACGACCTCGGAATCCTACATGACTTTGTCTGATCGTTGATGTTCTTGCAAACCGAGCAAAATCTCTACAACCATCTGATTACTGTAATGTTTTCAACTGTTCTTTCACCTTTCACACAACAAATATTTTGATTCCTTCCGAGGCATTATAGGCCATATATATATATGACTTTCAAATTATACACAGAGGGAAGCAATGCACAACACGTCAGCTTATCGACTATCACAATACTACCAAACACAACGGGTACCTATCATGGCTTGAATTGCTACAGTCGCATGATATCTGTACTGCAAACGATCCTGTACCAAAAAATTGCAAAATGTTTGATACCCTCTCATATTTGTCGCATACGTTAGCGTTGGGAAAGTTTGCATCAAGTTAATTCTTGCAATGTTCCATTCAATAAAACTATGTTAACAACATTAACACTGATGTTTCAAAACAATTTGGTGACAATCATTTTTGAGTCGAACATATTGCATGAAATAATAATTTCCATTATCAAGTTTTGCTTAGTTTGGCAAAAAAAAACCCAGAAAAAGTGCTGCTAATAAAGATCGAACTCACTAAAAGCTCGCTAATGTATACACCACCAAAAAGACCTGTCGTTGATAAGTTTTAAACTCGACTTTTTGTCATATTTTGATTTGGGTGCAAACAACAGTGATGACATATTTCACAATTAAGACACAACACTAAAAAAAGAAACAAAAAAACGACACATTCATTCTGTATTATCATTGATGCTATATTGTTTGATGACTTTTAACTGAGATACAATAGTTATGTACTACCATTTTATGAAAATAATTCTATTATTAAAATTTAAAAAAAGTTTATTTTGCAAACTGCTTCTAAAAATCATGTTTTGTATTTTTTAATCAATCGGCTGCCTGATGAAAAGAATTATCAGAGGGCTGTTTGTGTTACTAAATTATTGTTTAAAATTCTGATCAAGATCCAATGCTGGAAATAGGTACATCAAATGAGAGTTGAACTAACAAACTATGGTCTGCAAGACTTGCTCGTTAACCATTACACCAGCTTGCTAACCATCACAGCATTATTTTCATGTTTGATTACTATTAACATATATATGAATTGTAGGTAAAATTTTATTAAATATCTTCAATAATTAAAGAAAAGAAGTCTATTTTGCGACTTGCTTCTGAAAATTCTGTATTTTTTTATCAATCAGGAGATTTTATACGGACGTGGATTAATATACTTAATGAAAAAACGAAGTTTAGAATCGAAAACAAAAATATATCTTTTTTATATTATTGAATTATTGTATGAAATTCTTGGCTCGAAGTAAAAGAAAATCACATTAGTGTGGCAAGGTTAAAAGAATTGACACAAGCTTGTGGATTTATCATTTAAAAACGCTTTTAAGAAAACAGCAGACGGCGACATTTAGTCGATTTTTGAGACTATTTAAATAAATACATTTTAAATCACCAGTCTTATTTTTAAAACCGAGACTGTTTTTTGTTTCAGTCTACACACAACTCAGAGACTATTTATTGCTTCTGGTATAAGTTAATTTAACATAATTTAACTATTGTAACTTGAAAAGGAATTAAAAAAACGTTTAAAATGTGAATGCGTTCCGTTAGTTTAAAGATTTCTTTTGGGCTCCTGTTAGCGTTGTTTTTGTGGAAGTATCTTTCACCAATAATTATTTAATCAAGAACCTTTAGACCAAAGGGATCATTCCTCAAAAAGTATTTTCTCCAATAATTTTGTGAATTTTTTCTATTTTTATTTTCTCATTGAATTGGTTGTGAGTTTTGTCGAAAGCATTTTTGTGCGAGTGTGTTTATAAATTTGTATATTTATCGTCACAAAATATTTTCTACTCTATGCTGAATGCATCCTATTCAGAATAGATAAAAGGGTATTCGGGTCTGACATTGGAGCTGATTGATGGTGTGGCTTCAGCTCTGGGGAATGTCGAATACCTCTTCATTGCCATAAATCCCAGGTCCACTGACTCATATTAGTAGAACCTGTTAGGGTCCTATTTATTGGTCAAATACATCTATTTGAAAATTATAAATACGAGATTGAAATACTTAATACCATATAAATGAAAATTATTTTATTAAGAATTGTTAATTGGGCGATATAATCGTTTACTAAAGATTATTAATAATTAATTCAGACCATTTAACTATGTGAGTGTTATGGGGACATATCCTACCATACCCCAAAGATGGATTCGTCCAAACTAAACATATTCTCTGAGCTTAGCTCGCTCGGGGGAGATAACTTCTCGTTCCTTACGAGACATTTGACAGACGGACTGCAAGCCGAGCACGGCTAATACTTCCTTTGAATGACTTCCCTTTTCTGCTAATACAATAACGTTTAAAGCAGATGAGAGAATGCAGAAAACTGAATCACTACTCCAAGCTTTGATAAGTAGAGGCCACACCCTAGAAAGCAAAGTATCCTTCCCACAGAGTGCATTTCTTAATACTATAAATATTTTTATTTATTGCTCTGATTCAAATCAAACATTTGCCACGTACTTCAGAAGGTACGAAGATGTATATGTTATTGACTGTAGCAATTGGTCTGATAAAAAAAGGTCCGCCTATTACTCAGCAAACTAGGGGCCACGGAGCATGACAAATTCGTGGATTACATTTTACCCCAGAAAACTAGTGACCTGACGTTTACGGAAACCGTTAGTCCCAAAACATCGTTATTCCACAAACGGTGGAAATGCCTAAACCTAACAAAAAAGACGACGAGGATTACTTGACGTTTTCTTCGGTCGTCAATAAGCATTGTGACGAATTCAAGCTGGCAGATCTGAGTGCCGATGATTTTAAGTGCCTCATTTTTGTCCAGGGACTTTTCTCAACAAAATACTCCGACATCCGACGAAGAGTTTTAAGCAAATTGGAGAGTGAACCGAATTTAACGTTGAAAAAATTAGCTGAAGATTGTCAAAGAATAATAAGTGTAAAGAAGGATTCCAGAGACATTGAGGAATCCAGAGTCGCACACGTCAGAAACTTACATAAAAAACTACTTATTACTCCCCGAAAAAAAACAACAAATTGGAAAAACAAGTAACCAGACCCCTCCGACTCCTTGTTTTCGTTGTGGAAAATTTCGAGTGATTGTCCATTTCGCACTAAAAATGCCTAAATTGCGAGAAAGTTGGACATAAAAGTTCAAATTGTAAATCACAAAATAATAAAACCGGGTTTGTCAAGCAAAATCAAATCAAAAATACGAAAATAATATTCATAAGTATGTGCTGGTTAAAATCTTAAATAAGGAAGTTAAGTTACAATTAGATTCAAGATCAGACTTGATCATAATCAATTTGCATAGGTGGAGAAAATTGAATTAGCCGATAATGCGAAAAAGGTCTAAAACTGCTAAGACAGTTACTGGGTCAAAAATCAAATTCGAGGGAGAGTTAATTACAAAGGTTACTTTTAACGGTACAAGAAAAAAATTAAAACTATTTGTGCTAAAGAATACTGAGAACTTATTTGCTACTGACTGGTAACAGGAATTTAACTTGTGGGATTTACCCATTAACACATTTTGTCAAAAAGTGGAACCCTTAACGACGGAGTAACAAAGTCTTAAGACAGAACTAAAAAAGACTTTTCCCGAAATTTTCGCTGCTAGTCTGGGAAATGTACAAAAACAGCAGCCAAATTCAAACTTATAGACAACGCACAAACGGTATTTAAGAAAAAAAGAAACGTGCCGTTCGCTTCGCTAGAGAAAATAAACAAAGAACTTGACTGACTAGTCAAGACCGGCATCCTATCAAAAGTGGAGTTCAGTCAATGGGCAGCTCCTACTGTCTATGTCAAAAAGAAGTCTAAAGAAATACACGTTTGCACCGATTTTTCAACTGGGTTAAACGCAGTATTAATAGACTACCACTACACACTTCCTAGCCCTGAAGAGGTCTTCACAAAGCTAAATGGAGGAAAGATCTTCTCCAAGGTCGACTTGAGTGATGTATATCTTCAGATTCCTGTCGAAGTTGCTTTGTATAAACACCCACAGGGGTTTATTCAAATTCTAAAGGTTACCGTTCGGGATCAAGGTCACGCCGGACATTCCCAAAAGGTAATGGATACCATGTTGGACGGCCTTGATTTTGCAATCGCGTACCATACTCCAAAGATGGACTCGTCCAACCTAAACATATTCTTCGAGTTTAATTAGCTCGAGGGAGACAACTTCTCGTTCCTTACGAGACATTTGACAGACAGACTGCAAGCCGAGCACGGCTAGTACTTTTTTTGTATGACTTTCTTTTTCTGCTAATACAATAACGTTTACCTATCACCAGTTGTTTGAGTTGTTCTTTCACCGGTCTTATCTGAAGACGACAACAATGAGAACAAATGATTATTAATAAATAGAAGTGGTCACTTGAAACATTATAATTGTGTGTAAATTATTCATATTTGATAAGAATCCTTGATATCATATAATGAAATAACCTACACGCAGGTTTGGCCATTCGACCGATCGTCTGTTTGGTGACAACCCCGTTGTTACTTCTTATACTCGACCGAGTGGGCATTTCACAAGTCGAACAAACAAACAAACAAACAAACAAACAAACAAACAAACGGAGGAATGAAGAAAAGACAAAACACAAATTTGATACCATAACGCAGTATGAAAGCGAGCTCTGTGGAATCTTTGGCGCTCTGTGTGTGTGTGCGTGCGTGTATGTGGCTATCGAGGGAAGTATGCAAAAATCCTAAACAGAAATCAAAAATGCAGGCTCATCTCTCTGATCGGATCCTGGTCTCTGGCCATCGCTTTCAGTGTCACTCTGTTGACTTCTGTTTGCTCGGACCATTTTCTCCTGGCTCTCTCTCCTCAACTGCCTGACTTCGAATGCGCGTCTTTGGTCCTTACTACTCAAATTTCTGGTCTCGAACCTTCACGCAGGTTCACGTGGGTTCACGCGGTCCCAGCTCTTAGTGCGGTCTTTGCGCCAAAATAGACAGACAAAAATAAGTCTTCCAGACAATCTAACGTAACCCAGAAATGCTGAAGATAAAATCCTTTCTTAACCACCCATCCACGAGCATACACAGAGACCCACACTCATATATCCAACCCTAGAACCAAGAAACTAGTCAGGAAATTTAAAAGGATTTCCTTAAAATCATATTGACAAAATGTACCGTTATTATTTAATCAAACAAACTTTAATGAAAGACTGCTGCCCAACTATATATATATTTCGTTTAAATACCCTGTCCGGTGGCAAAAGCTGTTTGGTAGCGCCAGGAGTGGCGGTACCGCCTTGAGCTACCGAAACTGTGTTATCACCCTGGCTGATGAGGGCAGGGTATCGCACGTGCTTTCACACGTCGTATGATGAACATATATATGCATGAACGCATATTACTGTGCCACAATATAACTGTGAGAAAAAATAAAAATAAAATAGAAGTATAATATTCTTGTTTATTCGAATGTATAATGAATGCTATTTCCCTATCTCAGGCATAAAATAACCCAAAACAAGTTGATATGTCATTAGAATCAACCAGTCAATTAATCGTTGAATCAATCATATTCTTTTTACTTCAAATAGTCAAATAATTGCACCTAATTATAATTTGCTTAATAATAAAAAACGTTTTTAACTTTGTTTAAAGTTCTTGTAATTATTTATTAAAAGTGAAATGCATTTTTTATCCAAATGACTTTCTGTCGAACCGACGTTAAGGGATTAATAGATATAGAATTCTCTCTATCTTTAACGAATTTTATTCAGAATCTGAGCGAATATAGTCATCAAAAATATAAATGAAAAACCGCAGGATAGAATATTAATTTTCTGTTCTAAATATCAACAATATCCTTACATTAGAGGCCTAAGGCGTCTGCTTTTTAATTTCAAAACGTATTGCAATAATTTAAGTGTCTTCTTTGAAGTTTTTAGTTTCATTTAATACACCAGAAAACTTATCATAAAACTGTAAAAAAAATACCTTTGCATTTTTAAGGCTTTTATGTGCATTAGCTACATTTTATTACATTTTTGAAAGATGGTTCAACAATTTTATTTTTTAAAGAAATCAAATATGCTATCACTTAACTATTCTTAACCCGTTTTACAAAAGTTTACAGAAAAAGTCAATAAATATGGCATTTTTTAAAAATTTTGCTTCCCTCACAATTGGTTAATCTATAATATTTTTTTATTTTATTTCAATGTCGTCTAAAACGCAAAATAAAATTAGTTTGTTAAATTTTATTGTTTTATTTTTATTATATTTAAAAGGTCTGTGGGTAAATAAAAACGGCAGCTCGTGTTAACGGGTTGAAAATTGAATTAGTGGCTAAACATATTTTGGAATACTTTCGACGCAATGTTTATCGGTGAAATGTGTTACCAGTGAATAATTCTTTTCAAAACGTTGAAATCAGAAAGTGTGCTTCCATCACTGGCATCTATCATTGCCTGATATCTTGGTTTCACAGAAAATTGTTTTGTGGCATGAAAATCCAATTCGTAACAGGAACTTTTCAGAGCTGACTTGGAGAGAGACTGTTGTATGCTATGATGAAGGAATGAATGACTATAAAACTTTCATATATAATAACATAACTCTCTCTTTTTATTACTCGAAAGGTCCGAAATTCTGTAAGTGCGAGAGAGAGAGAGAGAGAGAGAGAGAGAGAGAGGTGGGAAACGGAGGACTCGCACACATTCTTGCGGGGGCAGCTACTTTGATCCTTTCTTAGACCACGTTGTGATTTCATATTCAGAGCCTTACGTTTTTTCTTCGTTGACGATAAGTTCTCAACTGGAGTCTGCTGTGGGCTACTGCCGCCCTTGTGTGGTTCACAGGACGGATTCTGTCCCGACTTGGTAGTGGCTCAAACTGGCTTCACGTGGTTCTCTGCCTGACCGTGGGTAACAGTATATATATGATTTTATAACTCCTACGCATTCCGGTTGTTATTCACGTGATCTGTTTCTGGTTGTCAACCAACACGAGCTGTCTTCCTCTTTATACAGCTGTCCCAATAATCTCTGATTGACCACTCTGTTAAAGGTCAATATGCAATATGACTCCAATTTTAAAACTCATGTTTTAACTGGTCTCACGAGAATTAGATTAAGAACCGTGTACATGACAGGAATTCTAGTCTTTGTGGTAATACTATAAACACAGACTTTACATTCCTTAAATTTGAAGTCGGGACCTGCGCAGAACAACTGAAGGACGGGCCAAATAATGTTCTGCATATTCGTTTTCCGGTTGTTTCCCCTGACTTCAAAAGTTACGGTGGAGACTAGATGTAATTTTAAGAATAATTCCTTCTGGTGAAATATCTGGAAACTTTATACATCAACTTGTAGGTATATTTGTATCCAAATTTATTGGTCGTATTTTTATAAAAATACGCTGATATTTTGTGAAATGTAAGAAATATACATGAGATAGTCAAGTAGATCTAAATTAATCCCACACTCCACTACACGCTGTGAACCCACTGTGAGGAAAAGAAAAAGCTATACATTACTATGGAAGAGGTATTGAAAATAACCGATAAGAAATATATATTTGTCAATAAAAAGCTCAACTGCAATTAAAACTAAAATATTTACTTCTTATATAAAAGAAAGGGTCTTATATCAAAATAATTCACTGGGGAAAATATTTCTTAAAAACATGATTTTCAACCCGACTATTAAAGTATGTTTTGACAGCTATAGAGTGGTATGGAATTTAGATTTCAGTTGTTTGTCATCATAATTAAACCTGCGCTAAATCTATGATAGGGCAATCAATATAAGGAAAAACGTAATGCGAGTTCGATTCCCGATGAGAATTGATTCTTTATTTCTAATCTGTAATGTCTTCATTTCAGTTGGCAATGGAAAGCAACTGAAGTTAAAATTAAAGAAATACTTATAAAAACATAGGAACAGTTAATACAATACTTCATATTATCATTAAAAAATCAATGTATATCTATTGTATAATTCATATGATATTTCCAATACCAATATTGTTAAGAGGAAGAACGCTGTAGGCTTCCTTACGAGAAAAATAAATTCACTTTTGCACAAAATGCTGAAATACTAGGCAGAATCTTTTATTGTAAAAGTTCATGATTTAATAAAAAAAAAAAAAAAATCCTAAAGAATTTTCTTTGCTTTTTTTATGTAGCCAGTCTGTCAAGTTAATAGACTTTAGAAAAATCATTAAATGAATATAAAGTTTTAATATAGAAATGAATTGAAAATCAGAAATAAAGCGATTATTAGTGTTCAGAAATTGATGCAAATATGACGAATTGGGCAGATATATTTATAACATAAATATATTGTTATTAATTTTGCTATGTGAATATAATAAAAATCAAGCAAAAAGGGATTGTGGTCATGAAACGATTTCAACCTTTGGTGACAGAATTGCAAGAAGATTATATTTGTTCATGCATTGTTTATCCTTTTATTTAGTGAGACATAGATTGGTTGGTTACTTGGTTTAATGGTATATCAACCTTCGGGAAGCGATAAATGTTTCCTTGGCAATAACAGAAAATGGAATTGGGCACCCGAGTTGAAATTCTAGACGAGTTTGTCTTTCACTTGACGCTAATGTCCCTGAAAAACGTATGAATCCATCTGTTCTCCTCTAAGCGATGGTTAATTAGTAAAACAGACTAAGACTCTTTAGCTTTGGACAGGCTATTAATGTCGGTGAATGAAAACTTTGAATTCAAATCACCTGCACTCCACTTAAAGATTGACTTTGAATCCCATCCTGTCCGTGCAGAGATTAAATGCTTCATGTGACATTTTTTAAGAGTCTATTTTGTTATCTGCCTTCTTAAAAAAAAGAAATAGGAACAAATTTAAGATGTTTTATGATCTCAAGGTGCTGTCAAAGCAAGGGTTTCATTTGGGGGAAGTGTAAGAGATTAGTGATGCCAGAATTGGTATCACATTTCATTATTGCTGGTGATAATTAATTTGTTCATATTAGGAATTCAAGACGAGCTCTAAACTGTTCGCTCAAATATGAATTAGAGATACGTAGACTAAGTGTAGTCAAAATTGGTACTTATTCTTAATTGTGGGACTTTTGGAGAGCAATAAAGTCGTTTTAACCTACAAAATTAGACTCTTATTGGGCGAAGAGAAGTGAACAACAAAAAGGCATTAATTGAATAACAAAATGTTAAACGAACTTACGATCTATTTTTTACGAGGGAAAAAATTCAAAGATCTTGCTATTAGAATTTTGTCCAGACATTAGCAAAACTTAATCTGTAAAAAGATCAAAAGATGAAAAAAAATATAAATAGCATTGGAGAGTTATATCTGATATATAGTAAAACTTTATGATTGAAAAAGGCCGGACGCGCAATATTAGACGCCACACAAAATTATAATTCAGTTGGACTGAAAATTGCTTTATTTCAAATGTACTATTGCAATAGAAACCTCGCTATGGTGTGCTTTTTGCTGATTATGGTTAATACACACACACACACACACTTATATATATATATATATATATATATATATATCTTGGTTTCTGGAAATAAGATTCTTTGACAGATGCATTGTAGTGATGGCGATGGGAATGTGACTCTTGTGTTAGGGTATAGATCGATTCTTAGCGATAACATTGACAATAATTGACTTGACTTACAGCCTGACAGAGACGAAATAATGATTTCTTGTAAATCGATAGGTTCTGGACAAAATATTTGTCTTTGCAAGGGAATTGCTTATGCAAAACGTTTTTGTTTTTTCTATTTCACAAAAGAGTCCACACATTTCTCAAAAAAAAAAAAAAAAGAAAGAAAGAAAATGAAGAAAGAGAAAAAAATCATGACCACTCTTGTATAATCCAAAGGATGATGTTGAAGAAAAAGTTTGGGTAGATGAGTGCTTTTCATAAAAAGAAAAAATGTAATTAATCCACTTAATTTTTTTTATTCCTTGTTGGCTATATATCATCATCATCATGTCGTGCCGCTTGCACGGATATCCCTGACCCTCTCTCCCCACTTCTCCCTACCGTTCATCGCCTCCGGCAGGTCATCCTTTAGAATTAAATATTTCCAAAACTATCAAAGCAAGACCAACAAGAATTACTGGGTACGGTTTGTGAAGGAAGCACCAACTCATAAGCGATGTTCATTTATGGGCTCCTACACATGGACACACCGATATGGGCCGGAAGCAAAAAAATTATCAGTTCTGTACGGACACTAAATATCGTCTTGAGGACTTTCCAAGAGCGATAATCAATAAGGATTAAGAGAGAGAGAGAGAGAGAGAGAGATAGAGAGAGAGAGAGAGGGTTGTGTGTGGAGGGAAACCGTCTACTTAATGCGTTTGGATGATGCTGATGATAATGATGATGATGCTTTGCAGTTTTTCCAACAGGATCTGAACAATGGGCTATTTTTATAAGAACTAAAATGTTTTTGAAAATATCTTTTTTTAAATTTCGATTTCTTTTTTTTTCTCTTGAAAGAAAAAGTATTTTTCTGATTGTTCGTTCGATTTTATATCAAAAGCAAAAACGTCACAACATTTAGTTATTTCCACTCGGCAGGTTTGGCTAGATTCGAGTGGTTTTCTCTGACGAGTTGTCGTTCCTGATTATAGGGAAATTCAAAGCATCTGCTTTCACCTCTTTTGCTGACAAGAAAAACCGAGAAAGAAAAACATTTCTAGAAAACATGTTTCCTTTATCGACTTCTTTTTCTGCTGACATCAACTTGCTGCTTCAAACGTCAGAGCTACAGCCAAATCTCTAGTCTATCTTTTCAACAAATAAACAAATATATGAATAAATAAATGAATGAATGAATAAAAAAAAGACCAAAAAAAGTGGGTTTTCTCTTTTTTTATTATAATTGTACCATGTTTGTTTTTTGCGTTGATTTGTCAGTTGGTCAGATCCGTCGACTTTAAGTCAGTCATTCGCCTCAACCATTAATAATAAAAACGGGAAGCACTCGGTTCTCAAAGAGGCAGTTTTAAATTTAAGAAGAGTTTTTGTGAGGGGAAGAATTAAGGAATAATTTTTATTCATACTTATAAGGCACAAAAATTGTGGTAAAATAAATTATTATTATTTATTGAAACTCTGAATCAAGTAAATTCTTATGAAAACCAGATATTGCAAAAAGATAACCAAGAGAATCATAAACCCAAATAGTTGTTATGTTGGATTTTGTGGAACAGTTCGAATCAGCATCAGTATTCTCTCACTATCAGCAAAATCTTGAAGACAATTTCGTGTTCTTCCAGGCTCTTTTCTCGGTTCATGGAGACTGTTTCAACAATTATTTATTCATCAATAATAATAATAATAATAATGATTGCGATTTTCAATACCAGCGTGAGCTGATGGTATTTTACTGGGTTCTGAGAGAGAGAGAGAGAGAGAGAGAGAGAGAGAGAGAGAGAGAGAGAGAGAGAGAGAGAGAGAGAGAGCGCAAGTCTTCTCCAGTCTCGAAGACTTCTGAATATTCTGGCTGATCTCATTGTTGTAGTCTGGTTGGTTTCTGATTTTAAATTCTTCCAGCCCTTTTCCAAGACTTTAGGGACCATTCCCTAATTGTACCAACCATATCTGGTATCATCTGACCTTTATGTTCTTTAACTTTTTTAATTCTCTGGCAACGTCCAAGTATTTATATAATTTTTCGGCTTTCTTTTATTTTCCTTCTGTTCGTCGGAAACAGCAAGATCTACGTGACGGCAAGTTTCTTTTTAGTTGTCGCAAAATCCGGTCTTTTAACTGGGTTTTAGGGATTTGTCTGTATCTCAAAATCCCAGAATATTTTCTGCGTTTTCTTCTCTAGGATTGAGTCTGGTTTGTGGTTATATAATTTTCTAGTATGATCAGAATCCAATCTCTCACACAATTCTCAGTGGATGTAGTCCTTTCGTGCAAGTTTGCTACATTTGTTTACTATATAATTAATGCTCTCATCTCTTTTTCGGCATAACTTACACTTGCTTTTTTATTGAGTCTTATCGATTTTCGCTTTAACAAAATTGGTTCTTATGATGTTTTGTGCTACTATTAGAAGAGATTCAGTTTCTCATTTGATATTTCCTTTGCGTTGCCATGTCCAGGTCTTCTCGTATGTAATCTTACTAGTTTATCGTTTAAATACTCAATACATTTCTTTTTTCTTCCCATTTCTATTTTCCTAGTTTTTATTATTTTTCAGTCTGTAACTCTGTTACCCATGATGCAACTGGCAGTTGTAATTGATCTTTAATGTAATCTTTGAGTCCTTGTATTGATGCAATCCTCAATGCTGACGAGTATTCTTCTTCCTTTTATTCTTGACATATACAATCAGTCATTTCTCGATATTTCAAGTACTTGTGATTTTCCTATTCTCCAAGAATTCTAAGACTTTCTTGACTAGGTAGTTCTATTTCTCCGCTTTTTCTTCTTTTACACTCTTCATTTTGAGAATGCCCCATTTTTCAAAGCCGAATTCCATTTCTATATCCTGGGTGTATATTCTTATTATTTGAATCAGGATCTTTGGTTCTGTTTCCTTTTTTGCAAATACCTTTCTATCATCCATTTATATGCAGTGATTAATTGTCATGTTACAAATTTGTAGCCCCTAAGTACATAATTGAGTGGATACCAGTAACGAAAGCGAGTGTCCCTCTGGAAGATACGTCTTTGGATTTGTTTTTTCAGTAAACGTTTGTCTACTCGCAGTCAATTCCACCCTTCAATTTTCCATGACATTTATGTTGAAGTTAACAATTTTTTCAATTATTTTGTATCTATTCAGAACTCTATAATTTCGTTTGCGGGAATATATCACATGCTTTTTTAAAGCAATTGACGACATGATATTATTATTATTATTATTATTTACTCCTTGAGTTTGAATGACACCAAGTCTCCTCATGTCTTCAGAACTTTTCTCAGTATTCCAACCGATCTCAGCAATGCTGTAGATTGGATGGTCTCCAGTCGTTCTCTTATTTCCAAGTCCTCCAGTCCTTGTACTAATCCTTTGGTGACTATACCAAGAGTACCAATTACAATTGGTATAATCGTCATTTTCATGTTCCTTAGTTTTTTTTCAATTTCCCACAGTGGTCATCTGGGACAGCAAAGTCCACAATTCTACAAGTTATCTTTTTTTTTGTTGATTATCAATGGTCTGGTAGTCTGGCCAAGATTAGGTGATTCGTTTGTATCTTAAATTTCCACAGATGTTTATGCGTATCATTCTCCAGGACAGATTTTGAGTTGTGCATAAACCATTCGTACGTATGTTTGAATTAAACATTTTTTGCACCATTCCCTGTGGATCACCTTTCCCACCCAGTCGTGTCTAGTCTTATGCTCTTTCTGTGCTAATTTGCTGCATTCACTTATTATGTGATTGATTGTTTCGTCTCTATCACCTCATAACCTACATCTGCTGTTTTGTTGTATCTTATCTATTCTTGCTTTGATATGATTAGTCCTTATGGCGTTGTTCTGAGCTGTTATTAAAAGATATTCTGTTTCTCTCTTAAGGTTTCCCTTTCTCAGCCATGTCCACGTTTTCTAGTGCGAGATGTCATGTTTTAGTCGCTTAAAACGTCCATAGAGTTGTTTTCTTCCCACTTTTGTTTTTAGCCTAATGACTAGAGTGGTCACCAATGGTCCGGGAGACCAGGGTTCTATCCAAGGTCGAGTCATACCAAAGACTCGAAAAATGGTACTTGATGCCGCCTTACTTAGCACTCAGCACAATAAGGTAAGGATCAACTGTAAAGTGGAGCAATCCAGGGAATGAAGAAGAGCCCTCACCTCCACCTAGGCGTAGTGACTAGTGAAAAGGGAGCCCTCAGGTCATCCTCGACTTACTCTTACATAGTTATTTCCATTCTGTTGATCCTTGTGTTGTCAACATCGTTTCTGGTGGCTGTAATCAGTCTTCCGCCGCGCTTTCCTTTGTAGATATTGAGTCGCCGTAGTGATGCGTCAACGCTATCTTCAATTCTGGCAAGTCCTCTTCTCTCTTCTTTTCTTGACACATATAATCTGTCAACGTCATCTCTGGGATGTCATGCCTTATGCATGGTCATTAATTTTCTTGTTCTCTGATCCATCGTTTTAAGTTCTTCTCTGGTCCACTTCAAGAATAGTCCCAATTAACTTACGAGGGGAATAGGCTAGGTATTTATTCCTTTTATAAAGTTCCTGCAAAATAGCTTGGTCTCGAGTAGCTTTCTCGTTCTCCTGTGGTAGTTTTTAATTTTTTTTCTTTCACCTCTACTTGTTGGATGGTGTCAGCTTCCAATATTCCCAAATATTTGTACGTTTTGTTTTCTCCGAGCGTTCTAGTTTGTTTTTTGTTTGGTAGTTCCATTCCTTCCGTTATGTATCGTTTCCCGCTTTTCAATAGTAGAATAGCGCATTTTTCTATGCTATTATTTTCATTATTATTATTATTATTATTATTATTATTATTATTATTATTATTATTATTATTATTATTGTTGTTGTTGTTGTTTTTGTTGTTGTTGCTGTTCTTAGAGTTTGTCAGTCATTCATTTAGTATATTTTTATCATTTCTGCTTTTAATCAAGCACAACGACTGGTTTTCGTGCCTTTACAAAGGCTGCAATTAATTACCCTTAACTAAGCGTTCATAACCGTTCGCATATTGTTCCGGTCAGTTCATCTGATTTGGTTTAACAGTCATTTTCTCTTTCTTATTATTTAATTACACTTTTAATCTCGAAAAGAGATCTTGTTTCCGTTATTTACCAAAGTTAAAGTATCTTTCATTTTCACATGTGTTGCAAACACACGTCAAGTCTACAGTTTTGAAGAAAATCGGTTTACCAGCAAAGATTGGTTATAAATTGGATTGGAAGGAAAAAGATTCAAGTTTTCTTGAACCCAAAAAAAAGAAACTTTATGAGATACTTCCTATTATGCCAAATATATATATATATATAGTTATCCACTGACAGGCGGTTTCTATCACAACTCTTCAGCGTGACTAGACACACGGGACGATCCAGGCCGAGATCGAAACTAACTTTACGCTAGACTCGGCATATAACCACTCAGCTATTTCGACGACCTACATCAGCTAATGAATTATAACGCATATGTTGTAACTTTTGCTTGTTTACATTTTGTTTTTTTCAGATACCAAAGTGTTCTATTCGTTAGGAGAAATTTGCATTACGCGGGTAGCAGCCGTTAATTTCTTTGCCAGAGTGCTCAAACCCCGGGAGGGGAGCATATGTATTGTTATCCACAGACATACTGTTTCGATCGAACACAACTCTTCAGGGTGGCTAGACACGTAGGAAGCTTCAAGATGCAGCATTTTCTCTTGTAAACATGTTTGATTAAATTGAACTGATGCCAATTTAATTCTATCTTTGATCCATTGAAATCTTCATATAAGTCGTGTCATTTTTAGATAGAATAAATTTTCAAAGGTGTTGTATTTTTTACTTGTATTTTCGGCCTCAACTGGAGCCATCGTCTGGGGAACGAATCATGAAATCAAACATGATGACGAATTATATCGATTTATATAAAGAGTAGGAAGAAGGCAAGTGGGAAGTGAATTTACGAAGGAAAATAATTTTACTCGAGATAAGAAGGGGTATGGTCAGGAAAAGTGCTGTACGCATCTTTGAATGTGACAACTATATTTGAAGTTGATCTTGTTTAAAAAAATTGTTAATCTTTATACAGCTTCAAGAATATGTAGGTTTTTTTCTTTGTGTGGCCATTTACACTAGTGCACTAGATTGTTCCAACTGATATAAGAAAGAAAAGTTATTACCGATGGCGAGGTTAGTTATATTGGATTTGGGATACTATACAAAGAATTTAACGGATTAAAGAGAGGATTGGCAGATAAGAAGTGTTTGTTCTATCTAATCAAGCATGCATATATATATATATATATATATATATATATATATATATATATATATATATATATATATATCAGTGTGTATGGGTATGTTATTTCTAAATTATATAATCAATGTTCGCAGTATAATGTTCAATCTAAGTGCATTGACAAGTAATAAAAATAGCTGTTCTGCAAAATATATACTTCTTTTTTCATTCGGCTGAAGACATTTAGATGCGTCTACCTGTAAATGATTCTTTATCTATCTATCTATCTATTTATCTATCCTAAGTCTGTTCATATCTATCTATCTTTCTATCAATCTGTGTGTGTGCGTATGAATGAACAAATATATATGCAACTGCTTCTGGAATGGTCAGAAAAGAAGTGAAGAGTGAATCTAACGAATCTATGCAGTTAGAGATTATCCTCTGCACACACACACACACACGCAAAACAAGAGTCTTATTTTGTGTTCATTATGCTTGACGATTCCTTGGGTTATTTTTGCCACAAAGTTACCGCGACGATTATCATTTAACTGGAATGAACATGAATGAGTTAGGAAAGCCCATCTCTCCTTTTAGACTACGCCCGTTTCTTTCCCGACACATCCAAACAAGCAGAGGTGTGTCTTGTCGTCGATATCTTTCAGATGATAATATCTTTCCTCTTATAAGTTTTTTTTTAGAATACGAATCACCAAAGCCAAAATAGGGAAAAATATTTACAAATAAAAGAAAATGGTCTTCGCAATTCTAGTTCCTTTTTCTGAAAAAAAAGAACGATATTTTTAGTTCGTTTGAATGTTCTATGCTTTCCATCAGTCAGAGGATTATGATATTACAAATCAAGCAAAACAGTAGATGTAAGCCTCTCTGTGGAACAGTGGTTTGTAAATTGTCTTACGGACCATAATTTTGACAATTCTCACTGGTTCCATGAAATGTTATACAGATTAATCAAAAACATGTTAACATTCTTATGAGAGTCCTTATATGATATAATTTCAGACTGTCCCAACATGATCAATAAATTCTTGAAATTTCCCTCAGCTGATTAAAATTGTAAATTTGAAAAGATTCAAATAATCAGTCAATATTGATGGTGAATTGGTGGAGATTTCAAGATCGTAATATCATAATGGAACTCCCATAGAAATATTAACATTTTTTTAAATACCCCGTATTTTGTACCACGTTTAGCTAAAGCCTTGTTCTAAAGTAATTGTTAAAAAGCTTAAAAGCTGAATATGACAATAATGCCTAGAATTGTCCATTTCCTCCGGAAGCTTGGCATATCAATATAATCATTTAGATATCGATGTTTTCATTTTATGTAATTGTGTTGAAATGATCATTCATACTAAAGCCCCCCCCCACCCAAAGGCCCCTTCAGTCAAATGTATAAATAACTTTTCTCTCAGACGTTTTCACTTAGAGTATGTGACACGTGTTCTGTATTTCCTCTCGGGAATAATATGATAAGTTAAATTCCTTTCCCTTGTTGACATATTAGGCTATATTTTTTTTTATTCCATTCAATTATGCCCGTTTTGAAGAAAGCAAATAAAAGAAGTCTGAAACTGGGTAGAAATTTAAAAAAAAAACAAAATTAATTCTTAATCGGATGAGAAAACTCTGAATTCATTTCACCAGAATAATTCTTACGAAGTTTAATAATAGAATGAGCTAATCCCACTCAAACCTGATCAAGCTAAAACTAGAATAGTTGGAATTTAAAACTTTGGAAAGAAAAAAAAGGAGGTTCCCACCTCCATAACCACATAGATATCCTGATCCAGCTAGTCATTGGAAAAGTGTCAGAGGGAGGAGAGTTTTATACAAGCCACAGAAGAATATAGCAATGAAAACCATAGGATGTAGCACAGTTGATGTAAAATAAGGCCGATGAATCCAAAGTTTGGTCACCGGTACGCTTCACCAGACGCTGGGTAGAAGAATCACGTAGGTCAACGGCCAGGGTCAATTAGTTCAATCAGAAAACTAGAGGTACTCGTCTGTATGGGTGGTGTCTATTGATGAGAAAGAAAAAAAAACGGCCATTGAAAAACTATCATGACTAATTCAAACGACATGCTTTTCATGCAAGTAAACAAAGAGCGCTTTCTGCTGAGGAAGGAGCTCTGGCCCCAGTGTTCGAAAAATCAGCTACAGAGCCTAATCCCTAACCAAACTTATGTAGATGCAAAGAAACATTGTTAACATTGTGACATTCAACATTAGGACTTTAAACACAGTAAACCCGAATTTACAGAATCTGCAGCCGGGCACAATACTGGCATTATATGTATGTAAAAATATAGATATTATCACAGTGAAAAAGAGTTAAATTGTCTTGAAACCGGTAATGGGTAGATATTTGTTTCGGCATTTTTGTGGAAAACCTCTTTCAATGCCGCCGTGGCAGGTGTAAGAATACTTCTTAGTCCTCGTTTCTTAAAATCACCTTGATATCACCACCTTCTACTTCCCTTATTCGACCCATTCCCAAACACAACGTTCTAATCATTGGTGTTGACGGAAATAATAAATTTTACTTACACAAATCATCATACAGAAATGGAATATATCTAACAGAATTTTCAATCGAGAACAGGCTTGCATGCCGAAGCATTATATTCCAACCCAAACAAAAAGAGAAAGAAAATTATAACCTTACACTAATAACTAAAGTACAGCAAGACTATATACTTATGAATAAGTCTCCAAATAGAACTTTGAACTGTGAGGTATACTCTTCTTTTGAAAGATTATCTTCCACTCAGTCTACATAGAACAAAGAAATAGTTAAAGCCTTACGTTACGGCTGGTTCTCACTTACCAATAGGGCTATAAGCAATATACGATAACTATTAGAAATAACATTCATACCCTCCAGAAGACATGTGAAAGACTTACTCCAAATGACATAAATGAAAACTTTGTTACCGAACATAAAAAAGCTGCAGGTGATTGCATAACAATCGAACCCTAAGCCAATGTAGAGTTTCCTGGGAGCTAAGAGCACTCAGAGAGAGAGAGAGAGAGAGAGAGAGAGAGAGACATTACGTGAAAAAAATCCTTAATAAAAGGAATACTCGACATAGTATTGAAAAAAAATATCTAAAGCAAAACTACTGACCACGACGAAATATCTTCTGAAGCATAAAGACAAGATTGTTCGACGCCATACTTTTTCGATTATGCAATCCGATGTATAAATAAAACACATCTGAGAAATGGACAAAAGGTTGCATCCTCCCTATCCCCACGAAAGGTGACCTTGATATCAATAAGAACAACAGACGCATATTCAAACTGAAATCGAAAAAATTCTTTGTGAAAATCAGAACGGTTTTTGAAGAAATGCATTCACAACGTAATTGATTCTGACTAATCATCGAATCATCGAATCATCGAAGGAGTACGTTCAAAAAATCTCGAGAGAATTCTACTTTTCGTAGATTTCTCTAAAGCATTCGATTTTCACACAAAGGAAAGATGAAGTAAATTCTATTAGCATATGGTCTTCCCAAAGAAAGTGTTACAATTAAAATGATGTTTTATAAAAACACGAAAGCAAACATTCGCTCAATGGAAGGAGTCACCGAATTCTTTTTCATAATTGCTGGAGTATTGCTAGTTGATCCATTAGCACAATACACATTCAAAATTTGCTAAAACTATATACTTTGAACCTCCATAAGTCTAATAAAAGAAATGTTTTCACACTAATAAAAAGAAAGAAGCAGACGATATCCCTATGAAACTATAACAAATACAGACTACACAGATGATCTAGTGCTTCTCTCAAATACACCTGCCCAAGTGCGATTCCTACTGCATAACCAGGACTAAGCGGCAGGATGCAGTAATGTTCTTCATGATTACAATTAAAACAAAGTTCATGAGTTTCAAAGGAGAAGGAGCCATGTCCACTCGATGTGGCAAACCTCTAAAATTTGTTGACTAAATCACATACCTCAACAGCAATATCTTATCTGCTTATTGGGATGTCAACATACGCCAAACTAATGTCTAAGTTGCTGTATGCATATTTTCTATCACAAGGAAATCTTATCCATCCGTCAAAATAAAATAGAATATCTTCCAAGGTGTGGTTGTGTCCATACTAATGTATAAATGCACCAAAAAGAAGTAAACGAAACGCATAGTAAAAAGGTTACATGGGAACTACATAAGACTGATACATCCTGTTTTGAACAAATCCTAGAAGAAACACCCCACAATACAGCAGGTATACAGCTACCTGCTTCCCATCTCACAAACACACCAATTAGGACGAACAGTACAGGCTCAGCAGTGCTGAAAAAGTAAGGACGAACTCATAAGTGACTTTCTCAAATGGACTCCTACACAATGACACGTCAGTGTAGGCCGGTTAGTAAATACTGCTTACATCAGCTCTTTGAAGACACAGGATGCACTCTAGAAGACTTACCAGAAGTGGTAGATGATAGAGATGGGTGCAGAGAGAAGGCGAGAGAGAGAGAGAGAGAGGGAGGAAGGGAGAGTCAGGGAACTGTGTTGTCAACACGACTTGATGATAATTGTTCACTTGTGTCTATTTTAAAAGTAGCCCTTTTTTGCTCGAAAAAAAAAAATCAGGCTTGATTTCATGTGATTCTTGATATTTTTTGCGCGTTTCTCGTATATCTTGCTATCATTTGTTTCCATGGACAATTCCAAGTCATTTACAAAATTCTCTATGCGGCTAAAAATCCTTTTCATCT
Source organism: Sepioteuthis lessoniana (assembly GCA_963585895.1). NCBI lineage: Eukaryota > Metazoa > Mollusca > Cephalopoda > Myopsida > Loliginidae > Sepioteuthis > Sepioteuthis lessoniana. The sequence continues at coordinate 110,219,204 of OY757918.1, forward strand.
CTTTATTCGAATTTACTTAAAAACAACCCTAAGTGTTCCATTTAGATTAAAGTCAAGTCGCAGTTTATTTATAATTATAAGTACATATAAATAGGAAAGCTGAGATTCTTTACAACTAGTATTTAATAGTTAATCCATTGATAGATTATCATGGTCAGGATGATCCTGATCCAAGACAATTTCTATTATCGTGTAAATTTGATTGGAGATGATTTATTCGCTTAAAGCATTTTAAGGCAACTCGCTAGCAAATATCTCGCTGCTATGTTCTTTTTTCTTGTCTCAGGGTTATATATAAACATAAAAATTAGGTCATGATTATTATCAGCCAATTGTCTTTTATATAATTTGTTGCGTCATTTTTTTGTGTATTTTACTGTTTTGTAGAATCACAAAATATTTATTTATTAATTTATCTATTTATTATTATTATTATTATTATTATTATTATTATTGTTGTTGTTGTTGTTGTTGTTGCTGTTGTTGTTGTTGCTGCTGTTGTTGTTGTCGATTTTCTGTAGTCAATATGGTATTGAAAGAAGAGCCTCAAGGATATAGACAATAGGATGATTTTCTAAAAAGAGAAATCTCATGAACATTGAATAGGGTCTTATAGAAAAGTATTGAAGAAAAGAATTCTTTTCTAGGAACAATAAACCTTGTTGTCCCAACGCTGAGAAATAAGACTGTCATATAAAAATGGATCGAGGCTACCAGAGATTTTGTTTAAGATTTTAACGAAGATTTTTTATATAAAATTTCCCCACCCCAATCTATCAAGAACATTTTCGAAAAGCTTTTGGGTCGTTATCGATGGAAGACGGGAATATAGATTGGGTTGGAGGGAAGGTGGTGTCCTATCTTGGAAATGATTATCTTATGTCAGGGAAAATTTACCTTTTCTTTCGACTGAATTTCGTTTTCTTTGTCAGTTTCAAATGTGACTGTTTAAGATTAGCTTTATTTAATATAAAGCTAATTTACTATAATGTTGGCTTGGAAGATTGCGTTGTGTCAATCAAAAAAATTGGACCTGCTTTGAAAATCAGAATACGAAATCCTAAATATTTGTTTTCATTTGGAATTGAACACTAACCACTTTGTATTAATGGGAAAGGCACACATATTCACCAACCAAAGATCTGCCAATAACTGAGTAGATACATTACTTTAAGATAGGGAACAAGGTAAAGTGATGGTGATCGAGTTAAAAACAAAACAAACAAAAATACTTCTTTCTAAAACAAAAAAAAAACCCTGTAAATTTTCGCCAATAAATATTCAAGAGTAGATGCTCATTCAGAGTGGCAAATCAAATTGTCTCAGTCATAAACACAGTATGTTTATAAATACAGATTCGAAACCTCCAAAGAATATCTATCTATCTATACAGAAAGACTGAGAGAGAGAGAGAGAGAGAGAGAGAGAGAGAGAGAGAGAGAGAGAAGTGTTTTTGCATGTGTGTGTACACTAAGTGTAGACTGAGAAATTTACGACTATATTGACATTTTGTTTTTCGGATAAAATAAATCAGGACTTTTTAGCAAGTCGTAGTTGTATCATTACCAGTGTATGGCTGCACCACTAGGACTTTGACGAAACGCTTTGAGGAAAGTTGAGATGTTAACTACACAAGAACGTCGTGTGCTGTTTTGAATAAGTCCTGGAAGCAGAACTTTTCGTGCCTTCGACACTCCACGATGATGAGGATAACATTTATTAAAACCCCATTATCATAGAAAGATATTGTACATGATATTATGGAAATGTACCGCGAATAATGTTACTATAGAAATACTGACAGGACTTCGGGATCGTAGCAAGCGAGTTCGAACTCCAATCGCGCTAAGACGTTCGCTTTCTGACAAATACCCTAGGGAAAGGTATGAACCTCCTTTTTCTCCAAACCATGGATTAAATAGTATCATTGCTATTC